>CCAG010008329.1:0-207791 GCA_001077435.1 Glossina morsitans morsitans
AAAAAAAAAAGAACAATACGACATGACAGGGCTATTGTTAGCTGTTATGTCAGATATATCTATAAAAGCACGGACTGGGATAGTGTTAAGACGAACATTGAGCACCCAACACCACTAGTGTATAGCAATCGATTTTTCAAGTAAATTTGATTTTCCTAACCATTTATTACGAATTTCATGTAAACGTTCGAAAGTTTTTATAAAAATATTTTCTATAACATTTTCGGATTTTTTAATCACAGCGCCATCGTGTCCATTCGCTTTTTTAAGCTATTATAAAAAGGATTTGAAATTACGTCAGGAAATACATAACAACTTTCTTTTTTTATGTTTTCATTTAGTGGCAGCCAGTCTTTACCATTTTTCCACAGAATAGCTGCAAAACTCCGATAAACCATTGCATGACATGTCTGATCAGTTGGACGTTTTCGAGATTTTCTCTTGTGACGGCATCGAACCAACTTACAAAACTGGGTTTTAGAATTCTTAAAACTCATTCAAGAAGATATGGAATTGAACCCTGAATCAAGAAAGTTTGACATTAATTTCAGCTCTTCGCTGTTCGCCAAATTCTTCCAAGCACTTTCGCATTATTCCCGTCTATAAACTCAATGTTTAAAATGGCAACAATGTATTTGTATGGAAACCTATCGCTACGCTTCACAATGTTTTATTTCAACTTTTGCGACAGAGTTGCGATGAGAGTAACTCTCAAAATATTACATAGATCAAGAACCTATTCGTACGCTTTATGAAATCTTAAACGCAAACAGAATGATAAAGTTAGTGTATCAATGATTGTGATTCGTTTGTAAATATAAAAATAAAACCCCTTCACTCTCATCACACATTGTACAGAAACAATTCAATTCGTTGCACGGTAAGGTGACACAATTCATACGAAATGCTTTCAATAATAACGAGTAGGTACTTGAGCTGCTACTACAGAGATAATAAAAAAAATGGCAGATGAAGGTGTTGACAATAATAAATACAACAAAAACGATAACAAAAAAAAAAAACAAAAACAAAAAATTACAAAAGGCCATAGCATACGAATTCGTGTCATAATAATGATAGCTGGACTGCATTGGATATGCCTTTGTTTTTAAAGAATTATATATATATATATATATATACAAATATATTTGACACTAGCTGTGTGCGTCTCTTTATATATTATTAATAAAATATGATTTTCTCCTTTCTCCACTATAAGAAAACTTTTGTTATGTTTTATATAATTCTTCTCTAATAAAGTAAATTAAATTTGCACCAGCACGACAACCAGAAGTGCGTACACATATACATACAAATATATGTATATATGTATATATGTATTTTTGTGCTACGTACTGTCTATGACATTTGCCTTAAGGTTCTAAACTATTCTCTAAATAATATATGGATGTAAATGACAAAGCAAATCTCATTTCATGCATCTCCAGGATATGAGAGCGTCTAGAATAAGAAACTCAGACTTGGAAAATTGTAGAAATTATTAAATTTAATGTGACGGTAAAACTGAGATGTACAACATGGCAGCAATAACAAGAATAATAGCAGAAATATTGGTAAGCAGTTTCAACTACAATGTCATCTTTATCAGCAACATCAACAACAAGCTCATACTGATCATCATCATCATGGATTTCCGACACTAAGTTGTATAAAAGGAAAATCTTGTTCTACATGCTTCAACAATGGCCACTACATCAAAACGGCAATAATAATAACAACAGCGACTGCAATCAGAACAAAAGCGTTAATGAAATTGAAATCAATTGTTAAACATGAGAACAATGAAAACAAACGTTTTCATGCTTGTTGTGCAAAGCACAGAAAATTGATTGAAATGCTTAAAAAGGAAACTTTGCTCGGAATTCCTGCATAATTTGGTAAGACAAAGATTTTCTTTGATGCACAGCAATAGTTGTTGATGCTAATTTAAACTAGGAAGACCCAGAACATGTCTACAATATCAAGACATTTCTTCTTTAGTGTACGCATTGAAAAGAGTGAAAACTTTAAAATCTCTTTTTCACGAACTAATGCTAGAGGGTGCTGTACACGTCAGATGAAACGCTAACTGAAGTTCCTAAACATGCAAAAACCATTAACATTCTGAGATGTGAAATGCATAAAATTGCTTCTCTTTCTCATCTTTACTTTGTTTAACGCTCATGACAGCTTCGACGTTTGAGAAAGCTTGACCTGTTTAAAAATATGATACACTATTAAAAGCAATTCCGAGACTTCCCTCGCCCCGAGAGTTGGTGGACTTTGATCAGAAGCAGCGACCACCTTCATCTTCCTTGACCTTATTGGTTCACTGCACTTTCTGGAAAATTGCCAATGATGGTTTAGAGGCGTCCGCAAGTTAGTATTTATGTTCAGAACAAGCAAAAATTTACTTGGGCCAGTAAAGCCTTTTTTTGAAGCTATGTATCCATCTGTTAGCTTAAACAAAAGCGTGTAATATTTAATCTTCCAAAATAACGACCCCTCTGTATATAGGGTAGGTTGACGAAGGAACCTATTCCTTGAAAAAAGCAAAGAATATGTTATTCTCTCTTACCGTCCGCTTTCTCAAAATACTGAAGAAGAGCTATAGGTTCTGTACCAGGATTCTAGAAGTCTGCGAAAATCTGATACCTTTATTATTTCCGTGAGCTGCATTGATCGGAGATGGAGAAATCTTGTGTCCCGACTAAAACGTTTGTAGAAAAAACATAATTTATCAAATAGGTACACAAAACTTACCACTATCGAGCTTTGTTGAATCCTCTCAGACCTGAGGAAACATTAGCTATCCGGTATGCCTATTAAGATTAACATTTTCTCCCCTTCCCTCGTTAAATATTTAAATTTACACTAAAATTCTGCGCTTAATTAAAGATATGATTTCACGACTTTAGTTATGAAGCGCTCCTGACTTGGATCCGGAGACAGAAGTTATATTGCGCATATTTCTTTTCGAAACAGATATTACTAAGCTTTTTGGTGTAATTTTCTATATAGGCGTTTGTCGCTTTTAATCCATATGCAATGCGAAGGAGAATTGGTTGAATCAACGTTTTTCTTTTCGTACGTCCAAAGTGTTGCCAACATGCAACGTTATTGTAATAGTAAGCGTGCAGATTTCAATAATATTTTTGCATTCAAGAACACAGACTACTACATGATTAAACATGTACTGCCTGATGTGGTCTGGGAAGACAATTACATGGTATTAACAATTCAAAGTTAGTGATTTACAAAACACCTTCCTCTGTTTCTCCGTTGTTTCAGCATTAATTCCTATTAAGTCTAACGATACTATACGTGGTAAAGGAGACTGATTTAACAAAGACTTAAGACTCCGCAATGAAAAAGCCGACAGTAAAAGCCGATTGCTAATGGTTCTCTCATTGATTACACTCGTTTTTGTAGGGCTCCTTTGAAGAATGTATGTTACTCTAGCAATATTCAGTATATGAGGAGCAATTGTCAGTTAATCAGAAGAAATTTTTTTTGATTTTTGAAGGTACGGATAATATATATCAAGCCTTCGCACATAACCAAAAATAAGTTGGAGATTTTTGGAGAGCTTTGTAGTGTGTTAATTGGGAAGTATCCGCCTGAGTGGCCGGGTAGGCAACAGAGTAGCAATTCAATGGTCGTGAGTTCAAATCTCAAGTACGGTAGAGTTTTTAATAAAGCCGAAAGCTCTAGATTCTAGGACTTTAGTCTTAGAGTTTATTCTCTGGCTAAATCTAAAACAATAATAATAGAAATAATTGGGACGTATCTGTTTTTGTGATTTTGTGGTTTCGGGACTTTCATACAAATCAATCTCAAAGGGTATTGTTATCAGTCAGCCTAGCGAGATCGATTCTACTGATTAGATTGATTCTCAACTTTTCTCGTTTTCTATAAATGAGTTCCCTACAGGTATCGTATCGTCGAAGGGTTTTGATATTTGCAGGTAATCTATAAAATGTTCTAAGTTAATTAAAGGTATGGAGAGCTTACAATGCGGTTTAAGTTTGTATAGTGTAAAACGAATTATATGGTGGTATATTTAAAAAAATTATTGTAAGTTTTACCCGATGTTTGTTTCGTAGATAATTACAAGTCGGAAAACGTTGTCAAGTTGCATCACTTGTCACATTTTAGGAAAAATTAAATGATATATATTGAATACACATATATACAAACATATATATATTGTACAATTAGTCTAAAACAACGCATGGTCTGACCATGTCTTCCATTGTGTGGCCAGAAATCAGGAAATGCGTTTAATGACGAAGTTATTCTGCCGTCCAAACAGACATGTTTTTGTAATTACAACTTCGAACAGCAATAAGATCAATTTTCGGTTCTAACTTGAAACACCCGGTCGTTTTTAGTCAAATTATGATGTAGTGCCGAACAAAAAGGTTTAAAACTTTTTTGTAAAATAAATTCATGAATTATTTTTTATCTCTTAACTGGAGAATTTTCTTGCTCTATCATTTTAACAAACTAAGCAAGTAACTAATCCGCCAAAATCCAAGAGAAATTAAAGTAAACAAGTAACAACACTATAGTAGGCCACAGTCCGCTATTAAATACCCTACAGCCATTCATGCGACGGCTTTTCAAAGTAAGGCGTTGTACTTCACTTTACTGCACTGGATGTCATCGAAATATCTCAAAAACTACTTTCCTTGGGTTGAACACAACAAAAGTAGACTGCCAGATAAACTTAAATCGATTCAGAAAGTGAGCCTGAATCCATCGGCATAATAAAAGGTGGCAGCATTTGACGTCCTTGTGGGTGTTGCATACAGCTGCACAATCCCAATGCAGCCTTCTACCTCAAGTGGTGCAGGGCATAAAAATTGTAATATTTCAAGTAATTATTTTAGCATAAAATAAAAATTTTGAAAGCTTGCTGCATTTATGGTAGACTGCAAAAAGGAATTTAAACGCTTACCTGTTCACAAAGGTTTGTTTAAATATTTAAGAGAAAGTAGTTAAAAATAGCTTTAAAACTCAGAAAAAGTATAATTTCTTATTATCTTTGTATTAAAAATAAAAAGAGAAAAGAAAAACAAATTGAACAAAATATAAACAATAAAAAGTAATGTACTTTTTAGCTTAAAAGCACGCCTTAGAAAGGAACGGTGTATAAATCTACGTTTTAGACAGTATCTTAAGTACCCGACAACAATCAAATTTAGGTTCATTATCAGTGTATAATACATCCGCTTGCGTTATAGGGCATTAGATTGATGATCTAACCCGTGGGTTACTTTACATATTTTGTAATGCATTTTGTTTACCTCCGTATATTATGTGATATAATATGTCACGATAATCTTATTAAGACACATGATAAATACAAATAAAAGTAAGGCATAAGAAATGCTGAAGATGATGTAAAAGACACTGATTATACACTGCAGCACGTGCGATGTTATGGCATATTAACTTAGTGCGGAAGTATACAAAACCCGAAAGCACTTGAGATAGATCCACCTGTCATTGTATTTTATTATATTCATATGGATTAAGTTTGCCTGTCCGGCTGTCCGTCTATCCGTCTGTCCATCTTGTTTTCTTGTGTTCAACCTACAGGCCGCAACTTTTTAGAATTTTTTGCATCAAAGGGTGCCCAAGAGCACATGACATTTTATTCTGAAAAGTCGTTGTATGAATAACTGTATTAAACAAAGTGGTATAGAGAATTCGTTGGTGGGCCGTACCACACTCTACTGTTTTCACTTATTTTACTTTTGATAATTAATATACTTTGCTTACAATAATATATAAAATCTTTTCTCTCTTCTTAGTAATACCTCCGTCTATAATGAAAGAAGAAAAGCTACTTAAGCTATCATGACATATTTTGCAGGGCAGTTTCGTATTTAGCCCAATCTCTTCGGATATAATAGATTTAATAACAGGAAAAATTAAACTTTTTAGTAACCTTTCTCCGAAGCTGAGTCGAAGTCTCTTTTTTAAGAATACGTGCTGCTTTAATAAGTAAGACACCATTTCGTTCTTTTTCGCTCTGACTAACCAAGAGGCTAAAACAGACTTCACCAAAATCAATCAAGCTTGAACTGAAAGTGGGACAATCATGAAGGCATAAAACTCTTATTCCTCAGGATAATTTGCTCAATTAATTGAAGCTTGTCTTCCTGCCTATCCATCTGATGTATTCATATATGTGATTTTTTGGTCAATATTCAGATCATGATTTTCGAGATATTCTTATGAGGTAATATTTCGTTGCATTTAAAAATTGATTGGATTGGACAATTTTTACGACCAATCCCTACAAATAACCATCCGTTCTGAAGAAAGTCGTTTAATTCCTCTCATGTAACCCCTTTTCGTCATTGTTCAATAATTGAAAGCATTTATTAATAATTGAGGCATGAACACAAAAATTGATCAGTGATAGACTACAAGGACACTAATAAAGTTTATTTTTGAATATACGAAATAACGTATACATGCTATACACTATATTTCTAAATTTAGTTTGCTCGATAAGCTATAGTAAGCTTCGCTAAATATCATTTTTGTTAAAGTCCTGTTAACTTTCTGGCATCTCACCAAAAGCTGACAGCATTCATTTACTTAAAATAAACATTTAAAAATATTTTAGCTAAACAACGATTATATGAAAATTTTTCAATGATTTAGTTCATTTTCTTTTTGTCCGCTTTCTTTCTCTTTATTCTTTCTCTTTCAAATTTTTAACAACATTCTGCCAACTCGTCATAATACAACTGAATGACTGAAGTAAAGAACAGCAATTAAGCTAAAGCCGCCACTTAACAACGACAACTTATTGTTGCATGCAGATGTATGTGTGTATGTGTTTATTTATGTTTACATTTGTAGTTTTAAGTTTTTTACCCTTTTCTTTCCCTCCTGGCGACCGTATTAAACCTTGTCCGTAATTTGCTTGCTAGCATAATTCAACAAAAAAGAAGAAGAAAAAAATATACTAAACTTAGCAAAAATTTTATGCCACCTAAGCAAATTTATATATAAAATTATATATATATATATATGTGTGCTATACATGTGTAAGTACGTACATACATTTCCATCATTGAGTGTTGTTTGCTTCACTTCATTCACTAGCACATCATCTCATACATACCTTACTTTAGCATCAACGCACATATTCAGCACATTTTACCCATCACATGGTGATGTATACTGCTTGCCAGTTCGCCTGCATAGGCAAGACCGTTAAGGCTGTGCATAAACCAAGAGTGCTAAATAAACATTTGTGAGTAAATGTTGCATTCTTCGTTTGCGGTAGCGACGATGATCATGATGATGTGGCGGTTTGGTATACCATTGCTTTATGCCTTTACTTATAAATAAATGTGTAATAGTTTTGTTTTCATTACCTGCTCGTTTACTTTATTTTAATGTTTTACACTTTCCTACTTCGCGAGGTTGAAAAAGTTTTTAATCCCAGCTTAATAGGGAAAAGAAAATGTCTTACTTGGATGCGTTCTTTTTACATTTTTTCCTTCTCCCCCCCTCTCTTGGACGACTGTTATCGCTAATAATCACTTAGCCTACCGCAAAAACTTTACAAATTTTTTATGAATAAGTAAATATATCTTAAAGTAAAAAAAAAAAAAAACTTTTTTAAACTCTTATCCAGCTATTTAATTGTTAGGTAAACAAATTTGTAATTATTATGGCTGGGCATGGTGGCGGGCTAAGCTTGTTTTAATTTCACCTAAAAATTTGTGGGCAACCAAGAGGTGGAAAACAAAGTTGAACGATACTGATGCACTTGGCTTCCGACCAGATAGCTTAATGGCACCCAAAGTTGTTTTAATTTTACTTACTCTAGATGAAGCTGATCAGCAAAACCTGGTACCAGTTGAAGATCGGCACGCAAACGTTTTACGGCCTTAAATTAATCGCATCTTCCTTTTCAATAACTTTTTCGGTTCACTCTTAAACAGATAAACTAAAAAGTTTGCAATAGGCGGCTTCGAGTCTATTAGGTCTGTAAAGCATTTATTTTGAAAAAACTTCTTCTCTCTTTTGTTTTCGTTTAATATGACTTAAGTTTACTTTACGCCATCGCGGCAACTATCCTTGCATGAGGTAGCAGGAAAATCTGACACTTCGCATGTCCGCAAAGTCATGTAAACAGGATATTTTCGCTGTCTGTAAGAGCTAGGTATGCATTTTACCTAATCGACTTACGTTGGGTTATTCAACGCTTAGATGAGACTTTCATACTGATACTACACTGGGAGGTATGTATCTGATCGGGTTTCCTTTTTTAAATTTGATTTAGCCCCTTCATGGGCTCACATGTTTTGGCAATTTTCCACTGCTGTTGATCTCGTCTTTTGCGGGAGCAATATTGCTGATTGTTTCTCGTTAGGTCCCAAAGAGTTGTCAAACAGATTCGCTTTGGAGCAAACTTTCATCATCAACCTCCGTATTCAATTCTTTGCTAATCATAAGCACGTTAAAGATTCTGCCTCTCTCTCGGTAAAATTGTAAGTCGATATTGAAGCGAATTGGCGCAATAATGTCAGCATGTTCAGGCGCGCAGGACTTGCTTTCAAAATTTTCCTTGCTCTTGTTTTTTTTTTTCAAACCTATGCCGCGTTTTACGAAATTTTAACTAGTAGATAACATAAGCTCTCCGACAGCGTCTAAAAATTTTTTGATAAGCAATTCTATGTAATGGGCTCAATAACGGTGCAATAGAAAAATCGTTATGGTATCATGCCAGTAACATACAAAAGTGATAAAATCGAAGAACTGTACTGCACGCATTTCTCGAGTATTGAAAATTTCCCTGACATGGTGACTGACAATTCCTAGAAAAGATTACAAGATATGATCGCCTTCATGCCTTATTATTAGTAGGATGATATATGTTAGAAAATCGGCGAAAAAATTAACGTAATGTGAAAACGGAGAAGGTGAAGAAAGTACCGTTGATGAAGAAAGTCCCTATAGTACATTCCCCTCTTAGGGTGCTAAGAGCATAAGAACGTGCTTAGCTATTGCTTGTTTATTCAATTCGTAAAATGTATTTCAATTTCCGATTTCCTTATCCTGTTGATCTCTTCAGTCATTATATTCCTATTGATGCAAAGCATACAAGAAACGAACAGAATTTTTTACCAATGTGGCCTACTCGCTTAACCTAATGCTTGTATTATTATTATATGTTGCTAATCTTCCCCGTTAAAGTTAACGAAAAGACGAGGAAAGTTTATTTTTCAAAAAGAAATATTCTCCAGTTTTATTTGGGAACATTTTTTTTTATTTTTGCATAATGTTTAGTTACGAACTACTTGTGAACTCTAAGATTAAAAAAGAACCGAAATTATTTACAATAAAAAAATTGTGAAATATGTTTACAAACAAGAGTATCACTTAAATGATAAAAGTACGCTAAAAATATGCTGGCCATAAAATGATCAGTTTGCAACAGTACAAATTCGGATTTCCCTTAACGTATATAGTATTAGATTTCCATTTGGAACAGGTATTAGATTAGGAAATGGAAGCATGGCACACATGTGCGCACGAGAAAAATGAGTAGGGCGCTTACTACACATCGCTTTGTTAACTAAATCTAATTCCATTCAGCAACTTTATGATACCATTGTGTTGGATTAGACCCGGCGAGAACTACAGTCTTGCAAACCAATCAAATTCTAAGACTATTTAAAATTATTATACCATACAAATTAAGTTTCTGCGGACAGAAGGAATTGAGATGGACTGACCTTTTATTTTATACTGTCTGCGCAGTCTGTGTGTCCGTCTGTCTGTCTGTTGTTTTCTTGTGTCCAACCATAGAGGCTGCAATTTTTTTATGTAAATTGTTACACCGACTGACCTGTTTTGTCCTAAGTAATGAACCATGGACCACTTTTTCAACCACTTCCCATACCTGCCTTATTTCGCAAAATCGTTGTATGAATAAGGGCAGTGTACTATAGGGTATTCAATGGTGGCCCGCAACTCGCTGTAGCGTTACAACTTGTTTACGAGGAAAATTTGTTAACTAAATTTAGTTCGTACAGATATTTCAAACTAGAGTCACCATAAAGTATACAAAATCAAAAGCGTATGAAAATCCTTACAAGCAACTTATAAATGTCTTTGGTTTAGTTCACAAAATTAAAAACGAAAACAAAAAATGAAAGCTTCACCATAGATTATATAGTACGCCATTAATTTTTACACAATCTTAAATGATAACAACATAACCATACAACTCTTCCACTCTTCCCAAACCTCAAACATGAAATTCTTAAAGCTTAAGTATTGCAAATTGGAATGAGAAAGTTTTTGGAAACAGCCATTTTAACGAACAACACGTTTCTCGTTTCGTTGAGAAACATCAGGAACATGCACCGTACTGGTACAATAAATAAATAACAAATAATTTTGTTTTCTTTCTTTTATAATAAAAGTTTTGCGCTTATTTACGCGTGTGCTTGAAATATCGACTAATGCTATTTTCCTTAAGAGTTGCTTTATATGCGTGCAATCCATACCAATTAAGTTAAACGGTCGTTGGCGGTTCTTGAAAATCATGTTTAGCAATTTTCGTTTCAAAAACTTGACCACGAAAATATAATTTTACGGTAAAACTTTCTACCAAAAGTTTCGAAAGATACACAAATTAACTCAATATGAATGAGAAGAATTTTAAATGAATTATATTATGGGACTACTATGTGGCAAGTGTTTCAAATTTTAATACTCATATGTCACGGATGATTAAATGGTTTAACTATTGGCTGGTAAGATATAAAAAGGTACAAGATGACTCTATCTCTCTCTCGCTCTCTCTGAATATGCCTGTGGCATAGAAATTGCCAAAGTGATGTCACTAAAACCAATTCAATGTTAATTTTCCTGCATGTGTGTGGCATCAGAACAACACACTTTTCTTGACATCGAGATATCACCGTACCCCTGAGCAAACAGCGTTGTTCTGATGCTTAGCTGAGTATGCAAATGTTGACATTTATCAGAGCAATTTTAACTGATTGCGATTGTTAAATGCAACACATGCCGCCACACACACCATTCAAGTGAAATTGTCAATTTCATCACTTTCGTCAGACAAATAGACGAACATGAACTTGTACAAGTATGTATATATTTATATGCACATATATAAGTGTAAAAAACGAAAGAAATATTTTGTAAAGCGATTATTTGGTGGAAAGGGGTTTAACATAGATTTTAGTTGTTGCTTTTGCAGAGTTGATGACATCCATTCTCAATGACAGTCAACATTTATAAAATGACTTTCGTTGCCACAAAGTGCATTTTTATATTTGCATGTGTATGGATCGTTCAGTGTTTGCACATGAATTGGTATTACTGTCATGAATAGTAACACACTCATAAACACATTCAATCAGCCATTTGAATATTTTCATGGCATTTCTCGTCCCGTCTTTGCAACACAAACAAAAACTTTCCTGAAAAATGGCAGCAATTTTCCAAAAATTTTGTTTTATACGAACGATATCTTGAATGATATCCGATAGAAAAGGGACCAATTTTTTTGAAATTGTTTTACATTAACGTTGAAAAACGTTTACATGCTCCTAATCTAACGATTGCCAATTGCTAGCACACAGAAAAGTTTACAGCGAAAAAAGATCGTTTACCAATCCCTTATATTCCAGAAGAGAAGTCGCAAAAGCGAATGAGAATGAGCATAACTTGATGGCTGCAGTCATAATGTAACACTTTTCAAAAGCTATTTTCTCAGTTTGAGATGAACTAAAGTGTCGCTTGTTTCACTACTCACATGTACTGGCCATAGGGACTTAATATATTCATATCTACACCAAGCAAATACTTCAAAAATTATTAAGAATTGTGTGTTTATAAAACAATCTGAGTGTTTGATGAAAGTCAGAACGGTTGAAGAAAACAGTGCTGGTCGCAAGCTAGGTATGTTATTAGAAAATAATTCAATATCTTTTCTTCGCCGACGAATCGAGTCGAATTCTGACGAAAGTCAAAGCAGACCCTCATGTGGATCTTAATAAGGTTACAATAAGAAAAGAAAAACATTTTTTGGCACTAATGTTTTGATATGTAAAACACATACTTTTAAACCAGTAAAACAATAGCTGCACATTATTACTCGACCTTTAATACCAATCGTATGCAAAAATTTCGCGAAAGATCAGCCAGTGTTGATACGAAGCTATTGAGTGAGCTAATTTAAAAAGTTCATCGATGAACATGAGAATTGCTTATATTTCTTCCAAAAATTTTCGTTTGGCCTTGATAAACGTTAATATCATTGCCGCGTCCCATTGATGTTACATCAGATTGCTATACATGTGGTAATATAGTAAATTCGCGATAACTTTGATCTTCTGTTAAAATAATAACGAAAACAACTTACTATTGCATCTTAGGCGGTTACCAAAAAATAATGTGAAGTGAATAAGACCAAAAAAAACGTAGTAAACCGATCGCGAACATTTAGACATTAACAATAGCAGTTTTCCAAAAATTTGAAACCAATTGCAGGGCAAATCTAACTTACCGGAAAATGTTAGGAGTTTCTTATCGAAGTTACGAACTTCTCTACTGCAGATCTTAGAGAAAAGTTTGACTCTTAAACTATTCAATAGGGAGTAGGAATGAAATCAATTTGGCAAAGAAGACATCTTGTTTTTACTCATTTGTTTATTTATTTTTTTTTTCTAATTTAGTTACTCTTTTCTAGTATACACTAAATGCAAGCCATTAACTTTTTTAAGCCTTGTGCTAAAATAAGAAAATATAAAAGCTTTTTTAGCTTAAAACCATTCTTTGCATTAATTTACATTTCATGTGAGCATCCAATGTGAGCAAGTACAAGCTTTTAATACATACACACATACGTACATATTCTTGCAGTGAAATTTCGAAAAATTTGCTATTGTTAACCACATGACTCAACAATTTCCATGCTTTATAAAGTTTTATGACAATCATAAGTTGAATTTGAAAATTCTTATTAATAGTCAGAGTGTGAGAATAAGAGCATATTGTATATGTATATGCGTATGCATGAAAATTAAAAGGAAATCCTTTTATGGCGAAATCATCATAATCTAAATAAGTTTAGACATTTAATGACTTTTGAAATATAAAATTTAATGTTAAATTAATGGTAAGAGATGAAAAAAAAACAAAAACTTGAGTATTTTAATATTGTTTGCGATGTGCAGCAGTTAGTTAAAAAAAGAGATTGCAAGCTGATATCAAAAATTGGTTTTCAAAGCATATCTAATGTGCTTCGAAACTCTGATTGTTAATTTTCGTGTCCATAGCCGAAAGTGCATTGGATTAGTAAGTGCTTGTAAGGCATAGAGAAAATAATTCGAAAACTCATAAAGCGTGGTATGATACAGCGTGAGCCAGGCAAAATCTCTATCTGGAACTTATTTCAAAAAACAAATATTATCTCAAATGTTTACTTTTTACTTTTGTCAGACTAACGATGCAATTCGAAACAATAAAAATAAACCCCTTTTTGATTACGACCTCTAAAGCTTGCTTAAAACGTTGGAATCAATGCTTGTCGAACATTAAAAGCCTTGTTTTTATATCTTAAATCACTTGCGGTATTTGAGTACATTAAGTTTTTGCGGTTGTATGCAACTCCAAGAAAGACTTGAGATAGGCCCGATACCGATCGATTCCGGCTCACTTTCTAAATCGATCTAAGCTTGTTTGTCTCTCTGTTTAGCTTGTTTTCTTCTGTCCAATCTAGAGGCCGCAAGTGTTAGGATATTTTGATAAAACTTAGTGTTTTGGCCCGTGGGCACACGCTATAGAACATCCTTGGATCGGACCAATTACTTGACGACTTCCTGTATAATGACTTTAAATTGAAAACTACCATGGCCTACTGTAGTGCTTTTATTTACTTTTCTTTAAACTTTCTTTTACAAAACCAATTATTTGTTTCTTATAGCTTTAGTTCCGTTTTCTTTTTACAAACAATCGTATTCTTCTTTTTATTAATACCTTTTTCGAATCTGTTTCTATGGGATATCGCATAGTGTAGTAAATAAGCAGCTCCACTTCCGTATCCGAACTGGCGTACCTGAATTGCTGGGCCGAGTTGCGGTACATAAATTACCGCACTCTTATTACGCTTGTGGCTCTAACTATAGAGAATGCTCTATCTATCTATCATAGCGTGACACAATACTTACCGATCGGGCAGACTGCGACCTCGATATAACTCTTATTTGTTTAACATGCGTAGAAGAGACGTTCACCCAGTGAATGATCTTTCTTTACAAAGAAATAAAAGATTGATATTTTTTAACGAACATACTTCAAGTATTGCCCTAAGCGAAGTGCCGTCGAGAATTTAATTACTGGTCTCGTTTATTATAACCTTTTTATTTTTTTTTTCTTGATTGCTTTTTGGTGGCTTAAAATTGTTTTTTTTTATACAATTAACGTTTTTATCGTTAGTTACTAAGTTTGTTGTTTGGTCGTTGTTCGCAATCATATTCTTCTTACTTACCTAAGCAAATTTGAATATATCGGAAATGGTGTTTTTTTTTCAATTATGTGGTTACTGTGTGATAGGTTGGTTATAGCCATATACAGTCATTGCATATCTGAGATATAGAAAAACTTATCAAAATTATGATATGATATGAAATAATAAGATAACAAAACATTTCCTTTTTTTTACGATATACAATTAGATACAATTAGACCAACGTCTTTAACATGTCCATGCCTCCAGATACACTACTGTTTTTGCAATTGTCTCCACACGCACAAAGCTTATAGGTCTTTTCGCTTGGAGTACCCCTTTGAGGTAGAGAGAAGTTTCAGCTTTCATAAAATTTTAAATTGCATTATTCGATATTATATTTCGTATTGCACGGTTTCGATACAGCGCAGAACGAATTAATCGCGTTATATGAGTGACGCCTGTAGTCTTATACAATTGCTTTGAGTTGTAACGCTCTTGCCATGAATGAATTGAAAAACTACTTGCACTTAAACGTATATATCAAATTTCTAAAATATTTATAAGATTTTATAAAAATCTTCTCTTATGTTCAAATGACTCTTGATTCCAAACTTTCGATAGTTTGGATATTCTAGTGTTGTTACTTTCCCCTAATTACTTCATTTTTGAGAAGTGTATTAATTACCTTATCTTCATTTGCTTCTACAGGTTGGTTGCCTTCTAACGTTGTACGGCTGGTAAGTAACTATGATTAATGATTCCTTTCCCAACCATTTATATATAACTTACTTGTACATGTACGTTATGTACTATGTATTTAGAAAATTTTCAGTTATAAACAATACATTTAAAACAGAAAACTGCAATAAAACATTATAGTTGCTGTTGTTTTTGTTGTTATTACTGCTGTTTTTGTTTAATTACATGGCAACAGCATAAGCTGACATGAAAAGCGCTTAAAACCGCAAACATAATTTTATACAACGATTTTCACTCTCACCTCCGTCTCCATCTCTTACTGCTTAAAAATACCCATAGCTCGAATAAATACGTCTATGGTAATCATATAAAATATATATGTATACATATATTGCACATATATATATATATATATATATATATATATATGTGATATAAATAGAATGATTGCTATGAATGGTGTGAGATAGTTTTAGTTATTATTCATTTCTATATTATCAAAATGTGGGGGAAATTTAATTTCAATACACGCTTATGTCGGATGTTTAATGTTAACAGTGGCACTAACCAACTGACAACTTATTTAAAAGAAATTTATCAAAATGTCAGTTAATTTGCATCTAAAAATATTATTGATGATTATGGTTATATTCCGTTATGAAAACCGTCAATTAGAAATCGTTGCATACCGGTATAGAAATATTAATCATTTAATTTTTACATAAAAATGGTTGAAAATAATTCTTAATACTTTTCCTATTCAATGCATGCAGCAGTCATAGGAGAGCTTGAATACAAAAACAATTTAGAGATTTATAGTTGGGTTGGGTCATTATCCATTATTATTATACTCAAAAAGATTATGCTTACAAAGTTAACAATAACAATAGCACACCTTAAAATAATAGGCTTAAAAATAAATATATTCAGTTCGAGATATGTAAGCAAGAAAATTATATTCGATCATGACCGAATCTTTTACACCCATCACCATTATCCTAAAAAAAAAATAAAAAAAGGAAAATAGCTAAGCTTTCATCAACTTGATTGCGCATGGATAATGTTTTATATTTTTCACCAAAAAAGTTGATATTTATATCGTATGAGTAACGAGCAAACAACATGAAAAGCAAAAGTGCTCTCAATTTGTGTTGCACAGGCGTGTCCTTTAATCGGTTATGCAAATTTTTGTGTGATATCTTTATATGTGCGAACGGCAGATACCACATTGTTGAACAGACGGACAGCTGGACAAAGGAACAGATGGCCAAACTTGGGTGCATTTTGAATTTGTAGCTGACGAAGAGTTTATATACTTTATGGGGTCTGTGAGGCTTTCTTCTGAGCATTAAAAAGGTATTGAAAAAAATTAAATTTTAATACACTGTAATATGGAGTAGGCGTGATCATTTTGTTCCATTTTTGTATAGGTCTTGAAAATATTTCTCGATTGGAAAATAGAGACGAAAGAGATAAAGTTCGAACAGATGAATTTTGAAGTGCTGACTCATACGCCGCATCTTCCAAGTTTGAAAATTTCAAAAGAATTGGCATCGAACAGCGTAACTTAAACGTATTTTCATAGTCTGGAAAGGTCGTTCTACAAAAAAGACATCGAAATGCTAGAGAAAAGATTTGACTCTTGAAGAAAACTGACTTAATGCATTAAGTCGACTTTTCTTACTTTGTTCCAGAATTTCACCGTCTCCCAGCTTTAAGGAAAGCACTTTTAGTAAGCGAGACTGTCGTCTAAATTTTTGAGTAATATTCATATACTTCCATCCTTACTTCTAAAAAGTCAACCGTTTAGGTCAAGTGAAGACAAGCAAAGCAATTGAAAAAGCCCAGACTTCCTTAACTACACCCGTACGGTGGAAAAGTTTACACACGCTGCAATTTAAAAAAAAAAAAAAGATGAAAAAAGCATATTGTTAAAATCGAACCTAATGGGACCAAGTGCTGCAATTAGTACATGTTAGAATAAATAAATAAAAATGAGAATTTCAACGCCATACATGGACTAAATATTTTGGTCAAGAGTTGACAAGAAAAATGCAATTTTTTTGAAAACAAAAGGAAGAAATATAAAGAGACTTGCTTTGGAATAAAAACTAGATGAACAATAGTATCTCATAGTAATGCCGTAAAATAGAAATGCTTTCAAACGTTTATCACATACACATAAAATGCGTAGAGACGAAGATATTCTTTTATCTTTTGATGTTTGCAGTTTTATATTTATTTTTTCTGTTATTTGCTTTGCTTCTTTCAATTTATGTGCATTCGATAATAAAAAAAAAGCTATACTTTAGATATAATATTTGAAAAGTGCTTTACACTCTTCCGTTCTGTATTAAGGCATAACATTTTTATATGGCGAACATGAAAAATACCCTATAGAAAACATATGAAAAATTCGTAAGGATATTATATTCCGATCGCTTGCAGCTATCAGGAACTGATGACAAATGCATATCGTTGCTTTTATTTTAAAAAAATTCATTGCTTTTTCTTTGGATTTGTGTCAAGCGCGCTTCCCCAATAGGTTGCAATCAAGCAATTATTCGCAAAATTCACGAATTTTTTATTGATAATTAGGACAATTAAGACCATTATCTTGGATTGGGTTGATCTTTAATCTTTGAATTTAAGAAGTTTTAGATAAGCTTCGCTGTAAGTGAGATAAGATATTGCTGGTAAATTTGAAGTGTAGGGTGTTAAATGATTATATTTGTTTACCTCAGTTATTCTCATTCACCTTCTCTTCGACAACCGGATAACATAATGGTATGTATTTGCTCGCATAGATAAATAAAATTTTATTCAACTACTGATTGCTATTTTCTCGTAAATACTTTGCAATAAATACTGATGAAATATATAGAATATGGTATTGAAGATCTAGGCATCAGGCTTATTTGCTTTTTTGAAATTGCATTGCATCACATATTATCTTGTTAAAAACAATATTTATTTTATTAAGCATAAAATGTGATTTATTGCGCATTTCCTTTCTAGGTTATAGGTCATGGTCAGAACTATATTAATATAATCGGTAAATATATAACGAATGACCAGTCAGTAATGGTTTATTTTTTGGAAAAAAAATTCTTCAAGGAATTGAAGTAAGAAATTTTCGATTTTAAAATATTTGCAAAAGGACAGACTTACGATATAAAATTTCATCCAATGAATTGAAGTTTAAATTTCATCTCCCCTATGAAATGCATTATCACCTTTCTATGCCTTTGTGAGTGTACCGGTAGCAATAACGAAAATTAAAACGAATAAATGCTCTTCGTGAGTTTTATTTAGGGATTTAATTATGGTGAAGTGGTTAATTGAATTTGAATATCATCGAGATTAACTCACAGATGCACATGTGCATACACACATACAACAAATACGTGAACGCAAAAATACTTTGTTGTCTCGTTTCATGTGATGTCCCTGAAGCCAAAAGTTTAAATAACTTTTAAACTTCGAATTGTAAACAAGAAGAAATTTTTTAGATGATTCTTGTTCATATTTCGCAAATCTGGTAACTAGTATACACTCTTTTCTTTTCCGCTGCTTCACCGATTTTAGGAACATTGGGCGAATTCTGCCCATTTGAAAACACAAATTTTCCTGATTTCCGCTTCTATCTCAATTTTCGAAAACTTTCACAGCGTGATTAAGCCGTCTGAGGCTCTTACACTTAGCAAGAGCATTAGAGTTTTATAAGAATAAGTATATATATAGGACCACTGTATGTATATTTGTATGCGAATTTTCACGCCTGGTGTTTTCCCACGCGTTTTTGGTTCGCGATTTAAATTAAATATTGGCAAAATTTGGTATATACACGTGTTAATTTTGACAAATTTGGACTGTATCAGTTGGAGTCCCAAACAAGGGCGAGGAAAGGTTGTATTTTAGCCTTTGGCGTTTATTCACGAAAATAAATAAATGATTTTGTTATGCAGAAGTTTAGGGCATTTAATAGTCGACACAGCGTTATCACGGTGTATTTATTGCTACTCTTTTGCTAAGTTGGAAATACTATCATACCCAATAATTTGCATGTAGTGGTTATTTTCAACCACTTCGTTGGTTTCAAACGGAAGCACGGATTGCTAAAAGTATTACAGAAAACTTAATGCATTTCATATATATTCAATTTATCTGCATATGGCGGCGTAAAGATGTGAATGATAGAGAAAACATTGACAAAACCGGGACCTTGATGTACATGTAAGCGAAAAAGGTCAAACCTAAGATCATATCAGATTTTACGTATAAGCTATGTGGTGATGGCAAAGTTCTCCTCGTTTCTACCTTTAATCAGAATTGAATTCGTTGCAAACTTAACAACATGGCGAAGGCCTTAAGGCAAAGTAATTGAACTGAGTGGCTGCCGAAGTTTTGTAGAATAATTGTATTTCTAAGATATGGTTTAGTAAAGTTTGACTGTCATTTCGAATATAAATTTAAACAAAACTTATTTTGAAACGTTTATCGAAATTTTTAAAAGTGAAAAGGTACGATTTTTATTTGGAACTTATGCGTGAGCTCAATACTTGCACCGCAAACCTTTTAACATCAATCTTCGCAATCAATAAATGTTTCAATTTGTAAATTTTTGCTGGCATATGCACAAATCTATCTATTCGTTGTATATTCATCTTCTTAACGATAACTTTGTGGGTGTTCAACTGGATTATTGGGAAAAAAAATGAGGACAAAAAACAATCCAACAACAATGTGCACTTGAGGCAACTACTTTTATATGCTTATACTTACTGCACAATGTAAATGGAAATGTAATGCATACATATTCATATCAACACAGTCAAGAGCACACATTCGTTTGTCGGTATTCGAAATACTTAA
Source organism: Glossina morsitans morsitans (assembly GCA_001077435.1). NCBI lineage: Eukaryota > Metazoa > Arthropoda > Insecta > Diptera > Glossinidae > Glossina > Glossina morsitans. The sequence goes on from CCAG010008329.1 coordinate 20,099, forward strand.
ACAGAATAGATTTCGCAGCAATGCAATCAAAAGAATATCTGTATATACGTCATACCCATATACCCATAGAGCACACATATATTGAATAAAAAAGAAAACACAATAGAATAAATAAAAATAAATAAATAAACACAAAAACCACCGGAATAAAAACTACAAATGTTTAGGTGTGTGTATGCGTCTATATGTGTGATTATCTCGAACTCACATACTCCCACACATACTCGTGCACATCGAAGAAAACCAATAAAAGAATAAACAATTGCTTGAACGTGTTTACAGGATATTATCGTACTTTTACAGAGCTAACATACACAGGCTTCTACGAAAGCTGTAAAATGAAACTGAAATAACAATGTAATCACGTTTGCATAATGCATGTATGTACACGAGTATTTACATATATGGATGCATATGTGTGTGATTGCGAATAACTATGAGGCCAATAACAAAACAATAGCTCCGTAGTGTAGAAGAGTCCAACAGCAAACTAAAACGAAACAAATAAGATTTAACAACTAACTGGACATACTCCTCCATAAATGCACACGTATGCACAAGCTGATGCCCTCATACCTATAAAATTTCTATATACACATTGTATGTATGATCTTTCAATAAGTGAATAAAATATTTTGTAAAATCCTTAAATAAACTTTAAAGGTGTTGCAGAGTATTCTTGCATATGAGCATACATTGAACATTATTCTCCTTTAAATGAAGCTGTACAAGTATCGAAAATATATAGAAAATAAAATTGCTTAGGTAAGTACTTCAATTTACTAAGGTTTTCATAGGGTATATGAACGAATTTCTTTTTACCACGAATGTATTTTGCCTCTTGCTGAGCCATAAGTATTTTCTTTCGAATCACACCATTACAGATAAAATGTACTCAAACTGTGCAGGGTATTAAGAAACTAATTAAATTTTAAGGAAACCTTTTTTCATTACTTTTCTCTTTCTTTTGCTTGTCATTGCTGCACATTTTTCTGTCACTCATCAAAAGTTTTTTAGATTTGAACACACGAAAAATTTCCTTTCTTTTGCATTTTGTTTTCTTTATAACCACAACTAAGTGCTAAATATGGTTTTCCACCGCAGCAAGTGGCAACTGGAGAGTTTAAATTAATACTTGAGTATTTTCTTAGGTTAAATAAATACTTTGTTCCTTCCTTTTCTTCTCCTTCTCCTTCTTTTTCTTCTTCTCCTTTTTTCTCTATTTTTTATTTCTTAAGAATTTTTCAATTACTCAGCTTAAATAGTAATTTGTAAAATTCATTCAGACATCTTTCTGTTTGAATTTTTATAATTCACATACCATCGGGTCACTCTTAGCCAGTGTATGTATTAATCAACAGAAGTTAAATTACGCCACGACCTTAATTGTATGCAATTAATAGGTAGCAATAGTTTAATAGCTAGCAGTGTAGTCTTGATCTGTCCGCTTGTTCAAAGGTTTTTTTGTAATAACCCACTGAGCTATAGAGCTCTTTAAGAGCATGTAAGGTTTTTTCAATTTTTTTTTTTTTTTTTTTGTTTTGGAACTCTGTAGTTGATATTTCTGACTTTTCCTAATTTTCAAATTTGTGAAACACTATCATTTGAGTAGGATGTTATGCAGTTACATTTCCAAACTGTCGAAATACTCTCTTTTTCGACAGCGAAACATTGCGTGCTTTCACGTTAAATAGTGTTTATCGGGTTAGTATATATGAGGGCAACCAAAGAAGTATGCGTGCTAGCCATGCAAACAATTTGATAACAAACAACTTTATTTCTTAATGTAGAATCCTTTTAGCTCGATGCACTGTGCCATCAATGATTGCACTTAAAGCAGTTTTTAATTGAAAATTTACTTAAGCCAAATAATGTTTAATATCATATTGTGTGGGAATCAATTTCAATGGAAAATTTTTCTTTTTATGAAATTTTTTTTTACTTAGTCTTTAAACAATGACGTTCTTATTCTCTGGTAATTACACGATTGTCCAAGGATCTTAGGATCGTTGCTTCAAGCTCTCATTATGCAGTCTATTAAAAGCGAATAATTAAATCATAGCCGCTCAGACGTGATTTTATGATCCTTGGAATTTCATAGCCTGATTTAGAAGACTACCCAAGAACTTTTTCTTTCAGCCTTGCGGCGAGCTCTTGCGCCTAGTGTGCTTCGTTGGATTTTCATTGACGTGCCAAGTAAAAAGAGTCAAAAAATTATTTATTAAATTTATTATTCAAAAGTATTTTTCACCGGCAACAACATATTTTCCCTACGTTTTTTGGTAGAATATGAATTCCATGCCAAGGACAACTGTTCCCACTCATCTTTTAGATATCGACAAAAGAATCGAGTTCTTGCTCGCATAGACAATAAACCACGATTGCTTAGCGAAGAGAATAGTGTTTGACGAAAACAGCAGTATGGGTAGAACATGCTAGTCCTCGTTTTTTCTATGGGAAGCCGAAACATTGTCATATTCATGTTTCAGCTTAATTGATTTAGTTGTTATGGATAATCGACTATAGCAATGGTTTGGTTTGATTGGAGAGAATCATAATACACATTACCCACCTAAGCAGAGTCACAAAGGCCGGTTAGCTTTGTCGCCGATGTGACTGCATTTACGCTTATTTATGTAACGAAATTGTTGTTCATGACAAAATACGATGTTGATAGGCGGCACTATCTCGAATGAAGTAGGCAAACTGTCGACAGTTACTGTTTAATAGATGGTCGCAGAGAAGGTGACGTCTTCTTCGGGGAAAGTCTGTCATAATTTGCATTTTTACTTAACATAAACCCCGTAAAGTTTGTCCTGAGAATTAACCTACAACTTTTTAACTATGCTACGGTTAGAATGATGGAAATTATTATAAAATAAATAAAAAAAAGTAAAGTCTGATACGGCCCGCCATTGAATACCCTATACTGTCTCACTTAATGCAGTCATTCATATGACGACTTTTCAAAGTAAGACGTTATTTGGGAAGTCGATCCGGACCACCTTTGTCTTTGGGCCGCAACAAACCACCTAACCACCATATTTCATTAAAATAACTTAAAAATTGCGATCTGTAAGTTCAGCATATAGTTGCGTGGACAAACAGTCGGGCGGTTAGACAGGCAGACAAGCTTATACCGATTCGGCAAATAATTCTGAATCAATCAGTATAACAAGAAGTGGCTCCATATCAAGTCCATCTGGACGTCGTATACATCTCAACATACTTTCGTATCATAAGTGTTGTAAGGTATAAATATTGAGAAAATACTAAAGTGGAAGACTTTTTCCGCAAACAACATTAAAATGTAGATTTCAAATTTTTATTTTAGGGGTTTGTCTTCGCAAACTTAGTATAAGGACCAACTTTTAGTTTTCTCTTTCAAGATGCAGGATTTCCCGTATTTTTTCACATTGGCAAACCTCCTTAGGGTTACTTCAAAGATATATGTTCAGAACACTTCCGTTAATACATTTTGCTTCTTTATTGAATTATTGTCTTATTAGATTAGAATCTATTTCTATTCGATTAATCATTATTATAACATAAAGTCATTCATCCTCAACTCATTCTTGTTTATCTTAAACATAAAATAGCCCTTAGAACATTGAAAACTTTTGAAAAGTTTCTTACTTTCCGACTTCCTTCATATAACAACGTATTTAAATGAAACAATAAAGTTGCAGCAAAGTTTGCGTATAAATCAAGATTTTAATTAATTTTGACATACATTTCACCGAGTAAATGAAGGAAAATGAGGCTTTTTAACTTAAAAAAAAAAAAGAAAAAAAAAATAATGAGAAACATGTATATAAGAAAACAAGAGAGGAATAAGAAAAACTTTTCAAGTGAAAAGAAAATAAAAAAGTTTGCGAAACATTTCTTATAAACACTTTAACAAATAACCATAACGTGATAAAGAATGCAAAGTTACCCTAGAAACAACAACAGCAATAATGTGATTAGGTAAAAGCAATACTCTTAGTAAGTAAAGATAAAAGAAAGTTTTTGTTAAAAAAAAATTTATTTTGGTAAATTTTTTTTTAAGTTTTCTAAAGCGAATCCATAAACTTTTAATCAGCTTCCTGCATGGCTTCGAAACACAATAAATTCCCATTTTTCGAGAAACGAACTGTATACATATATATACAAAATGGATTTATGACGTTTCAATGATTTTTACAGACAAATAAAAATATTTTCCCAAAATAAAATTGGAAACCAGAAAAAGTTAAACAAGTTGATATCATAAGGTTGCCTTAGCAACAGAGTACACGCTTGCAAATGACACAAACATAGTTTACTAAACAACAATAAATATCATGAAATGACTATTATTTATAATAACAAAAACCGAATAACAAAAAATAGATAAACTTCAACATGGACTCCACATCAAGTATGCCCTTTTTTTGTTTAATAATAAACCAGAAAGAAAAAACTAAATCTGAACCTAAAAGTAAATTCTGCCAGTTAATAATCAACTTTTACATATTTATGTGTGCACATATGACTGCATACATTGTAACGAAGGGTACGTAAACTCATACAGCAACAACATACTCTTCTATAATTTTGATTGATGTTATATCGCATATGTGCTATACGAGCAATGTTTTCGTACCCATAACCAAAGGTTAAGGGTTCACTTATTTTGTCACTCCGTTTGCCATGCTTAGGAATACGCATTTAAGGAATACATTTTTATTTAGCACGAGATTGGTGTTAGGCATTATTGTCTCTCTGTCAGTATGATTTTCGATATCTGAATGATACAAATTGAACACAACAATATCATACGTATCGGAGGTACTTACAAGCAGGCTTGACTTCCGAAAAACTTAATCATCAGTACGTGGTAACAATCTGGCTTCAGCGCGGAAAGAAAGGGAAATATTATCAAGACTTTATCATACATTATATTATTTATCAGAGCTATTGAATTTTGGTAGTTGGGGCTTTGTCTTGAAAACAAAAAAAAAATGTTGTCTTTTTTTAAGTTCGTTGTTGGTCAAATCTCAAGTGCGATAGAGTTTACTTTGCTCGTAGCTATAGTAAGTGCTTACCCGATAAAGGGATAACACCTCCCTGTCACTTTGTCTTTCATCACTTTTTTTTGACCGTCAACGTGTTACAGAAACAGAGGATAATTACTTGAGAGGTTGGTCATATTAAAAAAAAAAACAAAAACAACAAATCAAGATTGACGATAAAATTTCATATAAAGATAGTGAGTGGAAATAAAACTTTACTACCCGTTGCCTTAAACCAATACGTACGAAATCTATGAATTGATTGAACCTTTGACTGCTTTCAGGAAATAAAAGCGTCAGGATTTTAATCCGTTATCGACTGGAAATTACGGACAATGTGCTTATAAGCTGTTACCCTAAACTTTAAATGGTTGCTGCATATTTGCGGACATTAAAAATCGAAAGGCAAACCAAGCACACATATATACCGCAGAGCTATTTATAAAGATATTCAGAAGATGCAGATCTTTAGATACATAGAAATACGTGTACCTTGGCTTTATAGTGAGTAGCAAAAGCCAATGTATACAGTTTTAGGGACCGACAGACGCTAACAGGTAAAAAGCATACTTAAAAATGTTAATCGGAGTCAATATACACAAATACACATTTGAAATATATGTCATTATAAATATATACGTATAATACGTATAATACAAGACGAGCCTAAGGTGGATACAGGAAACGTCAATCTCAAACTGGCCCTAAGGTGTAAAGTCTTATCCAAATATATTCATTCACACATTTAACAAAAATATTTGTCAGTTTTATATATTCGCTTAAACTGGTAAATAATAACATTGTAAAGCGAAGTAAATACATAACTTTTACTTCACTCACTGTCAGGCTCCCTACGAAGAATGCCTGGCAGTATGATAATTTTGCCAATTTTTTGCGGCACGCAAAAGTTTCATGAAATTGATAAGCGATCTGAATCAACCATGTACGTCTGTCTTTACGACAAAGCCATTGAAATTTCATAAAGTTATTAAAGTGGGATCTATCGACACAAAATTTGTAAAAGTCTTTGTCAGAAATATCTAAAAGTCCAAAAAGGGCACTTAAAATCAATAAATCTGTACGACTTTTTTTTGCTTGATTTAATCCGCAGGTATGTAAGATTCGTCTTAAAGGTTTAAAATCTTTGTTACTTATTTAATTCTTTGTACTTTTTTTATACTTTATTGTGCTATGAGTGTAAAAACTTTATTGAAAACAATTTTTTTTAATTACATCAGCAACAGTATAATCTGACATATGGCAAACTGCGTGTGTAACTTTTTATTTTTCATAAACCACATCAAAAATATTGTTACAGTACACAATTATTGTTATTGTTGAACTAAAATATTTCAAACATAAACAACATCATCAACACCAACAGCAGTTCATACATCACGAGTACATTTATTATAATCAACTTGTGATGCTAAAGTGATGGACACATTACTTTTTCCCTCTCTCTCTCTCCCTCCGCCCCCTGTCTCACTCTCTCTCTCTCTCTCTCTCTCTCTCTGTTAACTATTTGAAGAACATTTTTTAAACTTTTTTTGTAAACAACAGTTGGTGTTTCATGAAATTTACGAAAAAAAAAAAAATGTATATATATATATATATATATATATATATATATATATATATATATATCCTATATATCCTATATATCCTATATATATATATATATATCCTTATATTTGCGCAAACCCAAGTAACACCAGATTGTGAAATACATACTTACTATTTTTAATAAAAAAAAAAAAAAACAAATCAACACCTTCATCTATTCAGCCTACTACTACCCAGGATAAATGAAAAAATATATGATTTTCGTAACTAAACTACTTACAGTGCAAGAGAAAAGCTCAAGAAGTGTAGAACTATATTCCGAATAAAAATTAGGGAATTAGGAATTTCCTAACAACAAAACATCCGGTCTACCCTTTTAAAAAAGAGAATTCTACCATTGAGAGTCATAACCGATCAACTCGTTTTTTGTCAAGGTTTATCATTAATATTTTTATAGCTTTTCGAAACAACTTATAACCGAAATCATCAAATGATTTGCAAATATTCTTTGACTTCCGGACCAATCCATTAACGAGAGCGACGACGTTTACCTAGAAGCGGTACATGATGTAGTAGCGAAAAGCCTGATCTAATCCAAAAAAAACTCTTACGAAATTTGGGCGGAGGTTCTTTCCCTTCTCGAGAACACTTTCTACTCTGTCGCTTCCTACGCGCGTAGACCAAAATGAGAAATTCGCGAAAATATACCAAAGGATTATTTCGAACACTTCCACACGCTATGATCTTATCTTAAACCCCGTCAGCAAACAGTGTTTGTAGTTTTCATTTTCAGCCATAGTTCATTCCTTGGCTCGAAGTGACCTACGTATAATAAAGCATCAATAATAAAGAATAAATAAATAAATAATAATCAATAAATAAATTAATAATAAATTATATTATAAATAACAAATAAGAAAGACTGAATCTTTTATGCCTACCATCGTTATTCTATAAGAGATTGAAAAAAATGGAAAATAGAAATTGGTATTGGGTGGGCTTGATTGATTTCTTCTATTTTTGTAGAATAATTTTATCGAAATTTATATCTTGTATTTATCGAACAACGAGTAAAAGATGCGGAAAGCAAAGGTGTTCTTGACATGTGGCCGTTGTAGGCATGTTCTTAGCCTGTTTAAGCCATTGTCGAACTCCTTTGGAAATTTGTAGGGATATCTTTATTTTTGCAAACAGGGGAATGTTTCATACAGGTACTACATAGTTTGGCGGTCGGGCAGATGGACATGTTTATACTTAAAAGAAAAGAGCGATTATTGTAAACGGAATCAATGTCGATCCCTTGTGTAAGCATAATTTCGACACTGGGAAGGTCCCAGTAAGAGGCTTGCTCATCGAGATTAATGCATGAAAATTTGGCCAATGTGAGTATTCCGAAGCCGAACAGATCAGAAGAAAAACTTGCAAAATGAGATGATGAAGGTGCCAAGGGGCCCTAGGAAGATTCAATTGTAACCATCGCTCCCATCGAATTGAAGTTGATAGACAACTGCAAGACCTCTAAAGAGATATGGGACAAGTTGGATAAACTTTGACAACCAAAAGATCCAACCCGTAAAGAAATGTTCTTGAAGGGCCTTATCCGTGGAACAGTACATAATATTCAATAAACAATAATAACAATAATGAGGGCATGTTCTTTGTAGAATTGTCATAAATTTATACCTACTTTAAGACTTTCTTACCGGGCAGAAAACTTTTTGTAATTATTTCTTAGCACGTTACTTGGAGTTGGATACCTTCTTATTGCACAAAATTTGCGTCCTAAAATTTGTAGAACTATTTCGAGCTGTTGCCATTGATTTGTTGGCTAAGAAAATCAAAAACGCCTAAGAAAATAGTTAAAAGACGCAGGCACAACCTTTAGTTCAATTTCTTCTTATTACTTATTTGACTCGACTTGAACAAACGACTTTCCAGTTTCAAAGCTATAAATTATTATTTTAGCAATTCTTCTTAACCGTACAACTTATGGATAACTAGTTGTATTGCACTTGAAATAACGGAACTTTTTTTTTGGTTTCCTTTTGTCAAAGTTAAAGTTAGGATTTCATAAGAATAGACACATAATCTATTGCGCCGGCATTACACATTTGTGTGGAAATGTTTGTTTTGCTATATTTCTCAACACATTTTGCACAAAAGATGTGCTAAGACGTAACGCTACGTGTAACCGTATACATTAGTTTGTGCGTATTTGGTTTTGTGTAAAACAGATTTAAAAGTTTTGTCTTGATTCGATTTGTTGCATTTGTGATTTATTTTGCATGTGTTGCTAAAGTTTTTCCAAAAATATTTACTTAGCAGATAAAGAATATTTACGCCCCACTTTGCCTTGAACCGCTCTTAACTTTCTATATTCATTCTAAGTTTCTTTCGTTGAAAAATAACAAACAAAAGAACCTTTTCTCCATACATTTCGAATGCCAATGATAAAAAGTGCAGTTGTGTACAATCGAAGTTTTATTTAAAAAAGAATTAAATAATAAAAGAAGGAGAAAACTTCTTCTTTAAAAATTTTGTTCGTTAACCATTTGATAAACGGAACTTTTTCCTTTTTTTTAATCCTTATGTAAAAACTTTCTTCATTTTAATTCGATTTTATGGTTAATTTGCAAAAATAATTTAATTAAATTCCTTATAAACTAAAGCAAAGATTTGTACTCATCTGGCAACGAATCCTGAATGCCCCTCAGTCCAACACCCCATTCAAATACCTAAACATTGCGAAATTTTTGCTTAGTGCTCTTATAGCGCAGTGCAGCAGATCACTAGCATCCTAAACTACGTATATATAGACACATATATATATATATGTATATATATATATATATATATATATATATTCACACACATATTTATATATATATGTACATTTATATATATAAACATATATATATATGCGTGTGTGTGCCAAATTTTACATTTTCATTTATATGTTTGGAATTTTGAGGATTATTTAGAGAGAGAGAGAGAGAGAGAAAGAGTTGAAAGATTGGAAAATGAAAGGAAATAATACGTCAAGGAAAACTTTCGTGGCGTTTTCTGCGATAGGTGGCTTTCGAGTTGGCAAGGCTAGTCTGATCAAGCCATATTATAGACCCTTTTTAAAGGTAAAAAAAGTCTCGTTACTCATCAGCATCGAAAAATCCCTAAATATTTTTTGTAATACCATTTCGGTCAAAAGAAGAGCGCTTCGTAGGCTTGTGAAGCAATTCGTGACAATTATGCTTTGTGAATATTGGCAGCATCCAAATCCTTTGCTTCTTCCTGCTATAAAAACTTCGATATTAAAGGCATTCCGCATGCTGGTCGACCAACTGTTGATAAAGTCGATGAGATTCTTGAAAAAATTGGAGTAGACTTGCGCCTTTCATTATGTGACATCGCTGCTGAACTAAAAACTGTTCAAGAACACATTTTAACCTTCTGCAAAAGGATGGCTAAAAGCGGAAGCTGAATTTTGGAATACCACCTGAGTTAGCGGTGAAACATTGAATTAATCAAAGATCCAACCATCTTTTGAAACAAAACGCTTTTGAAGACATTTATAAAAGGCGGTGCAAAATCAAACAATATGCGAGAAGGATTGCGGTGCAATATTTCACTCATACTGCACCGCACGGACGATGATAAAGCCCATAACAATCTGTATTTTGTAGGTTTAGAAGGTAATTGCACGCCTTGGGTTGTTCAAACGTGGCCAGGCGATTGATTTCACTTTCTACTGTCAACAAACAATAGGGTTAAAGCACGTTGTTTAAATAAAGCGTAAAGATTTGATCAATAGGAAAGGCGTCGCTTCCATCATGACAATGCCAGACTATATACACTTTTAATAACTCGGCATAAACTCGGCACAAGACAACTTGGCTGAGCAGATTCTATGCATCTACCTTGTAGCATAGATTTTCGTGCCTCCAACTACCATGCTTATCTCTCTGAAACACTCCCTTCGTGGTGTAAGGTTACCTTTTCAAAGAAGGCACTACATGCAGTTTTTCTCACAGACATCCTAGGAGTTTTATAGTGACAGCGACAGTGAAAATTTTGATTGCACGAATGACACCATGTTTTTCCGAAGCCGTAAGTTAAATAAAATTGAACGATTTCATCAAGACTGGGAAAAGAAAAACTTATTATGTGCCCCATGCAATCTAAAAACAACTTCAAGGAATTATTATTTAAGTAAACTTCTTATTTTTAAAAATTTTTTTACTTTTAAAAAGAACTCAAGCCTCCCTTAACTTTAAGGACAATGAAAACTTGCTGGATTTTATTTCATGATTGTTCATTCAGTTATTTTCTCATTCATTTTAATTTCAAATATTTTCGTAAAGTACTCAACAAGTCTTCTGCACTTTCATTTACCGTTCGCTTTTAGCAAAGTCATTATAAAGTTCCTATTAAAGAACCACATGGGCATGCTTCGATAATGATTGTATTATATTTATTTTAATGTCGATATTAAATACCAACAAGCACCAATAAGTGGTTTTGTACGTTTACGCATCCACAGATTACAGCATGGACGTCAAAAGATCATTAGTAACATATGGCGTATGAAAAGAAAGTAAATCTAAAACTCATTTTTATGTTAAGATATTTTTTCCTAAATTCTCCGTTATGGACGCAATACCAATCTGCGCGGAGCATGAGTAAATTTTATTTCGTATAACGAGTGGAAAATTTAATTTTTTTTGCGTACGTATGAATGTTTTACCGCAAATTCAAAAACTTAACCGACTTCAAAACATATGCAACAGATATTAATCTAACTTGACTCAAAATTCGACCTAATAAATACTCTTCTGCCGTCATACATATGCTGTGTAGGTTTTAAGCTTGATTTGGTAAGAACCACGGCGTTGGATTAACGACACACTAATTAGAACATAACATTTGTTCACTGCATTTCACTTTGCAGGTTATAAAAGTGTCTTGTACTCACAAAATTACAAATTATAATTTTCGTCTTGAAATATAGAGCCGCCCCAGAAGATCGCTTCGGAAATCCTATAATGTATGCACACACCTGACGTGCACGCAATTTTGAAAAAATGTACACATGTCCTTGTGCCCGTCCGCTTGTCTCTCCGTCTGTCCGCCCTTCACAAACTTTCTTCTGTATCGGCTTAAAATTAGGAAAAACATTGGAAGTGACATCTACAAATGTTGATAATGTTGGAATGACATCTACAAATGTTGATAAGATTGAAAAAAGAAAACGTAAGGGATTCCATTAAACGTTATAAACTTCGATTTCAATTTTTTGCAACTGTTCACTAAGACCACTTTGATTAGTTTTCCTTTGGGCCATACGACCCTTTTTTCTATTTATCCGTATCTTCATACAGGTTCTGAAAGCTAGGCTGAATTGACTCCCAAATTGCTACGTATTTAATTAACATTTATAGCACGGCGGTCTTCTATACTCAAAAATTCGTGGCTCTGTACGTATTCTTCAATACAACTCGATTCTTATAATTAACCGACTTTTACCTTAACAATTAACAACTCTAGCAAAATGCCTTTCCTTTCGATCTGGTTCGCTTTAAACTTGACTTACGTTACGTCCCTCAAACTTATTTCTAGACACGGATGTACAACGATCTCACTAACGATATCTTTATGGCGTATGGGGATGGTTATCCAACTATTTGATGCTTTCTGCTCTTCAATCAGAAATGCGAAAAAGTAGAATCTTCTTCTCTTCTTGCTTTTTTTCCTACCGATCAGCGTTGCCAATTAACTAGAATCACATTCGAAGTCAAATGATGAGACTTCGACTGGGTTGTGCCTTCCCCTTAACGACTATTTTTAAGCCATTTTTACCAAATTTGGCGCTTACAAACTAAGTGTGGAACCAGAACGAATTCAACTCAGAACAAATCGGCCAGGACCGTAGGCGAGTTTAGAATATTCGGCTATAGTCGAAAATGATTCGCGTACTTGTTTTGTCAGTCTCTGTGTACTTCGCTTTTTATTAGTTTTTCTCATTTTGTTCAAAATTCTCAAATGCCGCGTGAATGCATTCATTCTTAGGCCGTTAAGGTAATGATTCCCATAAGTAAGAGAAAAAAATATTTTCAATCTTTTGCCATAAATGATGTTGATTTAATTGAGGCTGTGCAGAAGCAATTACGTGGGCTACGATAGAGCTCCAATTGCATTCTTCCTCCACACGTTAACCGCTTTAAATTGATTAAATCCGCTTGAGTGGCCGAGTAGGCAAGAGTCGTGGGTTCAAATCTCAAGTGCGCTAGAGTTTTTAATAATAATAATAATAACAATAATAATAATAATAATAATAATAATATTAATAAAAATAAAGCCGAAAGTCTTAGATGCTAGTGCTTTAAGACTTTAGCCTTAGAACTTATTCTCTGGCTAAATTTATATAATAATAATAATAATAATAATAAACTGATTAATCTTCCAATCCTTTATAAGCGGAGACTTGCAATTGGTGCCGTCTTTGTGGTCATATTAGTCAATGGCGTAATCTCGTCGTCAGGTTTACTTCACGAAATTCATTTTAGTATTTCACAGGGTATGTCAACGCACTTTTTCCCAATTAACTTATCGCTCTATCTCTTTTTAACCCCTTTTGAGGTGCTTGTAAAAGCACCAATGATTACTTTTTTAAATAACGCACTCAATATAATTGTAAAATGAACTATTTCCCAGTACTATGTAGTAGGTATATGAATGGTGTTGACTAGGTGTGAATGCATAATAAATAACTAAAAGTTGACCACTTCCCATTATTATTAATGAATTAGACAATATTAACTTAATTTTAGGTTGCAAGATACGTCACATTAAGTTGCTTTTATACCGCGAATGACTGCATTTTGTTCGCCCAAGATATAAACAAATTAATAAATAGTAACAAATTGTTGTCTTGATTATATTTAAGTCATCACTCCCCTACAAATATATTTTACAACAAAAAAGCTAAATTTAAACTCCTTACTATTAACAAAAACACAACTTAACACCAAAAAAAGAAAATATATAAAAAAAAAACAAATTACAAAGCTGTAAAGAAGAAGAAAGTACTTAAACCATAATGAAAAGTCAATAGTAACATCAGAAATCGATTCACAGTGAAATAATTGGAAAGCCAACCATCAGGCGTATACAGTACAATTCATTGTAAATGAACGTAAAGTAACGCATACGTTACATTGGATGTCATATGTCACGCAATATTGTAATGAAAAACATACAGAGACATTATATACCGATTTATCCGCAACAAAATCTTTATTAAGTGAAACGCAACAATAAAATGACAGACCCTGTTCGTAAAGATCTTTCAAAAGCTGTTGAAAAATTGGAAAAGTGCCAAGAAGAACGCAATTTCTTAGGAAAAAGTTAGTCTACCGGAAGCCGGACAAGTCGCTGTTGGGAAAAGCCGGCAATCTCTTTTCGAACGCACCGAATAATGAAGCATACCGAAATTCAACGGAAGCTTCCGTTACCACCAAATAAAGAAGTTATTGAAGGGGAAGAAGAGGGAAAACACACACACACACACACACACACACAATTTGAGCGCTGGTATTGAAAATTTTTTTAACAATACACAATGTAAACACACTAAAGTTTATGGAAAGGACTCACTCTCTACCATCCAGGTCATCGAAGAGGGGAAAGGAGCATAATTGCAATTCTTGCCCAGAAATGTGGATGAAAAGATGGTATGATAAATACGAAGCGTATCATTCCAACAGTAATTTTTCTTCAAAGTAAATCAAATAATAAATTTTTCTTTGTTTATTCGCATCACCACCGCACTATGATGATGACATGTTTTCAACAATGACTTAATAAATAAAATAAAAACGTATAAATAATTGCAAGGAATGCAATAATTATTTCACCGCGTAATTATCAGCCAAAGTCTAACAGTGACAGCGTAACACAAAACCTAAAGTGCTTCACAAATGAATATTTAACGTAAAATTCTAGTTAATTGAAAATAAATATCTTTTCTGTTTGAAGTCGAGTTGCGCCACTCACCTCGCGATATTGACCTTGACTGGAACTGACCTTTGAAATATCAGGTTAATTTTGACGCTGACGTTTCATACCTCTTTACCGTTCGAACTGGTTTTACATTTCAAACTTATTCATATCTTTGTATGACTTTAGTTTTTCATTTTTTCCTTTTTGCTTTCTTAATATATTCTCTATGTTTAGCATTTTCATCATGATGCCTTTCACTGCTTGCTGACATACATTTAGAAGAATTCAAATAACAGTTTTTAATTTTTCGTCTTTTATTGACTTTTCGGACTCTACTATCTGCATAGTTGCCAACATTTCAAAAAACCGATGACAATTGTTTGCTGCCACTTGATTTTATTTCGTTTAAATATGCAAGACTACACCATTTATTTTTTCTTCAGTCATTCATAAGCTAAGAAATTTCAAAGTAAATGTGAGTACATACTCGAGAACACGATACATTGAATAGTCAAAATGCTTCATCAGCATTAAATATAGTTAAAGACTCTCTGAACAAAGGCATAGTAACTTGATCAGTTCATTTGGAATGCTACGATATTGTGTACGCTGTAATGCTGTTGTAACAAAAATATATACGTAGAAAATTCTATTTTAACTGTTTTATCTCACTGTCTATATAAGAACAAGACATATGTATTATATATATGTCACACACTGTCACACTACTTAGTCATTTTTGCCTTTTACACAACAGCCACACTTCAATTTTCTTCGTCGTGGAGAAAATGTCCGCCTCATGGGATGAAAAGTTTAATGAATTTTAAAGTTTTATGGGGACTATAAGACGCTAAAGACATTTCTATGTGAATACCTACCGGAATAGAATAAGCACTAGCCGCTAACTTGCAATGGCCATAGACTAGACTAGGTGTTATCGTTGTTAACCAGTAAAGTGAAGTGCCTATCGGAACTTAAGAAGTGAAGTGCAGACTTAGTCCTACCGAGATTTATACTATTGGCTCATCTATTAGGTAGTCCGGAAATCTGTTGCGATTTTTCACTATGGAATAGAATAATTCTTTTTTATACAAAGAATAAAATTTATTTAGTTCAATAATAAGTGGCGACTAATCCCTCCATACTGACAGCAAAACCCTCTTTCCGTGGATATCCGGTTTTGGTGTTGTTTGAGATCGCTTATCGTGTTTTGCCAAGACCCACTGCGTTGCTCACTTTTGTATAGGATTCATTTTTCACAGTTACAATTCTCTCGTTCGTTTTGCTTTCGTTTATCGCAGATATTAATGCGTTGGATTAAATTAATTTCTTTTAAATCATGTGGAATCAACCTACCTAGCTTTTTTACAAGTCCTAGTCGCCCAGAACAGCGATTTTAACGGGCGTATTATTTTTTCATTAAAAGAAGCCACAATCCACTAACAATGGATCGCTACTACCCTAAATCAGACAAAAGTCTTTATGAACAACTGAAAAAATTTCTTTCACACGTAATATCGACGAAATCGCGGACAACTAAATTAGTGAAAACATCGTTCTCCAAGGAATGCCTCTACCGAAGACGCTTGAACGAACGCAAGCCCGCTTGCTTGTGATGGTAATCCGAAAAGCTTAAAAACTATGATCAAAAACTAAAGTTTCGAAAATTTCATTCCTACTTCACAGTTAATCTAATTTAAATTAATTAAAGATGGCTGTATTCCCTTCGACAGGTTTTACGAAAAGTTTCTGTCCTTTTTCGGCGTTGAATTTCCAAGTTTTGTTTGAACATGAATTAAAAATATATAATTGTTTTTTAAAGAGTTAACTTCTTCTTCAAGGACATACAAAATTTTTTTCAAATCCTTTAAGAACAAAATAAAGGCACGATAGCTCTCGCAAAATAGTGTTTCTGTTTGCTTAACCTGCCTTACGCTTACAAATTTACGCTTACTACGACGAACCAAAAATTGAAACTGATTTTAGAAAAAAAGCTCCATATAATATTGTTTTTTCTTCTGATTAAATATCTTCCTCGAACACTTTTGGTCATATCTATGAACACAACAGTACTGTCTTTACTTTTTTTTCATAACCCAAAACCTGTTTATCGCCATAAACTTCGACTGTGCACTCGATCATCTTTTCCGTCATCGTTGTTCTGTGGATTTATATGATCGACTACCTTCGAGCCGAATAAAGTTATCGAGTGCGTGGTATTGGTGACATAATTGGCGTATGCACAACAATGTTCAAGCAAATAAATGCAAAGAAGAAGAGGAAAGTAAAGAATTGAATAAGCAAAACAATAATCAAACATCATTATTTTCAATTTATCCAAATAATATATAAAGCAAGTAAGCTTAATTTGACCTTTTGGGCTATCAGGCAACAAATCTAATGTTATTCTATAGATGATTCCCGATATCCTTTGGAGCCGGGTTGGTTTACATCTTATAAGAAAGCTCTCGAAGGATCTGACGAATGGACATTTAACGAAGTGCGCTCTAAAAGTCTCTCAATAATAGAAAGATCAATAGGCACTTTAGCGGGAAGATGGAAAATTTTGTGCAATGGAAAAACGAGCCACAATTACTTAGAATGCTTTGATAATAATTTAAAAACCAACTAAAACAAATTTTAACAAATTAAAATCTTCTTCTTCTCTTGACCTTTTTTTTAGTTAAAATCTCCAGTCCTTTCTTTTCAATAGCTAAGCAAGATATTTTACTCGCATATTTATCTTGTATTGTGGTTGAATACTCACCAATTTTATCACGACTGAACACTTGTCGACACTACTTGAGAGATACTCTCTGCTTCCTTAATGAAAATTTTCGAATATTTTTTTCCTTAGTTTCTTTTTCATAACAACCTTTCATTTTATGTCACCAGAAAAGAAAAGCATCAGTTACTCTTCATATTCTTTAATTATATCAATTGGGTGCATTTCGTAATAACATTTTGCCTTATTTTCTGTTTGAGTATGACCTTTGACACCAATTTTGTAGTCGAGTAAATTCGACGCTGGCAAAGTTAGTACACATTTTCGACAGCAATAAACTCGTTACTCGAAACGTCGACTCGACAGTTGACAAGACGTCGATAAAAATTAAACGTTGACTGCCATAAACCGGCCCTCAGAATACGATCGAACAACTCTAGCCAGAAAATTGATTTTTTTAATCCTTAAAACTAGATAAGAATAGATTCTTCTTTGTCTATTTCTGGTCATATTAGAAATTAAGAGATGAACTTTTATTTGAAGTTTAATTTACATAGCGATGGGGATTCTAATTTTGACAACGAACTTCAATGTATGTTTCAAAGCGATCAAAGTGCTTGACACTTAAACAATAGCAATATTTTAAGATTATCACTTATTGGCGAGAGAATGAAAGCGTAAAAAAAGAATAAAAAATGGAGTAACATTCGAGGATAAGCACGCAGTAAAAATTTGCAGTCAATACAATGTTAGCTGAAATTTCAGCAACTTTAGCTATATAAGAGATGCTTAAAATTGTTCATAGTTCCTATATGTAACAAAAAGCACGCACATGTCTTTCCCAGTTACAATGTTGCGCTCTTCCACATATTTTTAAATAAAATAAAAAAAATTGCCCCGTAAAATTTGTAGAATTATTTTTTGATAAAATAACTCCTTCGAATTCTTTAGTTTTTTATTGTAGTTATTTAAGTATATTTTTATTTAAGATTTTTTCCAATTGTGAAAGCATCAACCATCAAAACACAATTTTATATTCTTCTTGTTTGTTTTGAAAAGTAAAAAAAAACCAACGAATGGACTCATTCCAAGGAACCAAATGGATGGATCAAACGATTTCGTTTCCTCGAAATCTCTCCAATTTTTTTTATACACAAACCATTAAAAAATTTACTTGTTTAAAATTACACCGGTCAGCTAATTATGTCATCAACCTGCCGATGTGCAAGATAGCATCCATTCCACAACACCATAAACATGATAATAAATAATAAACAAATAAGGTCATTACAGTTGGGCAAGATCAACCTTCAGATACCCCACATGACTACAATTACTCACTCGGTTTGGTAATAAAATTATACATTATTGGAAAACCCCACATTGGAGGATGCCCAAAACAACATGTGATGGGATCAAAATTTTGCAAATTTAATTTACTTTCCGAAAATTTTATCATTTTTCGTTTTCAGTCATAAAAAATTTGAATTAGACCTACTCCCTACCTAAGGGCTAAGGGCTAAAGCCTAATCGCTATACATGTTGGGGACTAAACAATAGACCTATGTGATCCGCACCGCTAATTTTCATCATAAAATATTAACAATTAAACCTTTTCTTACTATTCATAAGAAATCTTATATGGAGTGTGATCGAAGAAATAGATCCATGTGGTTCAAAATTGGTCCACTCAATTATTATGTCAAATTACTATCTCCAACCAATGTTCGTCATAAAACATTAGCAGTTACGACTAAGTGTTTAAATATTCTGAGAATCCTTATGTGCGGCGGTATCCAATAAATAAACCTACATGGTCCAAATTCGGTAGATTGATTTCTTTATTAATTTATTATTACGGTTGCATATCGTCTTTTTTGACTCTTCACTTCACTTCAGCACTTCAGCCTTTCACTTCTTTCACTTTTTTCATATTTCACTACGATACACACAAGCTCATGCGCAAGTATACATAAAAGACAAAGGCAGCTGTTTTTAAAATTCAGTTTTTATTGTGTGTTATGATGCTGCGCACGCTCTTGTCATTTGGAGATGCCTCAAACGTCTTTTAACAAATCACCTGGCAACAGTAGGCGTCCCCCGTTGTACCCTACATCACTTGTTGTACAAGGATACACCGTTTGTTTATTACACCACCTTTGGGTGGTGGAAGATATTTAATAGTGGGCAGCGACCCACTCTCGTGTTCTTATTTGTTTAGAATGATAAGAACGGTTTATAGATCGTATCACTGTTCTAAAGCCTAAGCTACACTTTTCTAATCGAGTAGGTTTATCAATTTTTTTTAACTTTATTTTTAATATATCGTCGAATTAGCTTAATAAGAGCACTGTATCCCTACTCTACGTAATCTCTTTACATACCCGCTGCCGCTTAGTTAGTTCACTTCAAAAGGAAAGACGCAAAGAGAGAGAGAGAGAGAGAGAGAGAGAGAGGAGAATGATGTTGATTCCTATATAAATCCACACCATCTGCAATAGCATATGACATCATTTAAGTAAACTTCACTTTCATATTGCAGACATCATGAGTGTCCTCGCCTAGGTGCACTTACAAGCACACGTATATAGTTGTTTACAGCATATAACAAATTAACACCATACCATAAATGAAACGTTGACGGCAGAGGAAAAAGGTCGACAGCACTGCCACCACCACAAATCTCTTTGGACATTTTTATATTTAATGCCACTTAATTATGTTCTTGCGTTGCTTATATTTTGAGGCATACACGCAACATATGCTACCCAAGCAATAACTACAACTACAACGGGCGACTACAATTGCTAGTTGGCCGTCTATCTGTGTGCATAAGCGCTTTACTGTTTGCCTTCTTCCTTAACATAAACAAAGGTGTTCATTTTCGTTCAAATTTTTTTTTGTTTTTTCGGGTCCTTTTTTTGCGGGATATTGTCTGGCCAGAAAAGTGAGCGCGTATGTGCACATGTGTAAGTATTACGAAAATAATACACAGGAGAATATTTTGTCATTCGCTTTATGTCGTCCGTTTTGCTCTGCTTCCGCACGTGTTCGTGTGTATGTTTATAAATTGTAACCGCTGTTTGTAGGTTTCTCTGGTCTCAGGCGGCTTTAATTTATTAAGCTAACATTGTTAAGTATATACAAGGAAAGATGGTTTACTGGTCCGGTCATTTTTTGGTAGAGAAAGCTTATAATTTTTATATATAATGCTTATTAAAACTTCATCACAAAGCCAAACACCAAAAACTGTGAAATTTAATAAACTAAAGAGAAAATCTCAAAAAAAAAAAAAAAAAAAGTAACACTATACTATTAACATTATCGTACTTTTCCATCCAGCTTAATGAGTGCAGATGACTTTTCTGATTTCAGATAATCTTTTTTTTTTTTTCTTTTTTTTTTGAAATCACTGGTAATATTTTATTGGATTTTGACAGAAGGCGTGTTGTGTTGCCACATAAATGGCACGTGCATGCACGCCTACTTACTGTATGCAAATTTCATGTCAAACAAATTATGCATAAGCACTGTATATACATGTCTGACGGTGATATTATTACCAGTGTAACACAACCCTAACAATACGGCTTACAATTAGTACATAAATACAACATACAAACAAACAGACATGCCTGACTGTCTATCACAACACGAATGCACTGCATATTCCACAATTACGTTACACTAACAATAAATAGATGCTTGTGTTTGCTGTCCTTTACAAAACATATATAACTACGTGCAACTATTCAAGTTTCATACATAGGTACATTTACGTGTATACCATTTTGCGATAAGTATAGCTCATGCAATTATGCAATTTGCCGACCGAAAAATAATAAAATTTTCCTCTGTTCTGTTTTGTTTTTTTTTTTATTCTTTTCTTTTTTTCAATCTGCTGCCCGGTATTGAGCGAAAGTTTAATATAAAATGTTTGAAACAATTTATGGTAAAAATCTATCTATTTTCATTATGTCTGCTTATTAATACCTTAGGGCCTTTAATTATGACAAGCACTCTTGCATGTATGTCTGTACGGTCGGTACAACCGTGCATTTTATCTATGCATTAATGATACAAACTCTTTTTCGCGTATGTAATTTCAAACGTGTACGCGTATATATTTGATTTCCCTGCACCTTTGTTTTTTTCTTTTTTCATTTACATTTCAACGTATTGTAGTCATAGAATATTAAATTTAGTGTATAATTATTTGGATTTTATTTCAATAATTCATTTGCAAATTACATGAGGCCATCTAAATACATATCGGAATTATTAATTAAGCTTAGTATTTGGTTGAAAAAAGGAATTTTTAAGTGATTATTACATAATTTAAATTTGATTTAAATTTATTGAAATCATCAAAGGTAATGTTTAAGATGATGTATCAAAAAATAGTCGAAAAGTTGCTTTTAAAAATGCTGTCAAAAGATATCTTCTAAGGTGTAGCTTAAGAGACATTGACTATTGGACATTGTATAAATTGACATAAATGTCGTCTGTAGTGATTGATGATATTTCGTAGACATCGAATTCAATTGTTATAAGACTGTATAAAGAACGAATAGAAAATCAGAACTTCTCAATTCCAACATTGTTCAGATTATTACCTGCACGGCATTAAAAGAAATTTTCTTGTCCTAAATTGGAATTGTAGTTTCGATGGCCTTTAGATTATTTAAAGAAGTTAATAGTTTACTCTAAGTGTCTTATAAAGAATATCGCTGCTTCCCATTCGGTTTTAAAAATTCTTCGAAAAGTTCTGGTTGCATGCCGATTGGAAGTCTCTAGCTATTCGCGATTCTTGAAACATATGTTCAGTGCTTTCCCAAAAAAAAAGATGCCCTTTACGACCTGAAGGACCCACATTTATAGTAATACATTAAGGAGTTTTGTGGCACTCTGCTACAACTTCTGACACTTTTGACTATTAGCTTATGCCAATTTCATCTAACTTAATAGTTACTTGTGCTTAAGAATACCAAAATCGCGTCACCATATCGATAACTAACGTCACTTCACCAGGTCATATATTATTATTATTATTATTAATTTAGCCAGAGAAATAAATTATAAAACTAAAATTTTAAAGCACTAGCATCTGAGGCTATCTGCTTGATTAAAAACTCTACCGCACTTGAGATTCGAACCCACGACCATAGAATTGCTAGGTGAGATTCTTTGCTTGTGGCCACTCAAGCGGATAGGTCACATAAAAACGAGTTATTATACGAACACAACTACAAAATGTAAAACCTAAAGACCTTCTATCAACAGCTACGGGTAAACAACAACGACCATTCGACGATTCGAAGGGCGATATGAATGATCGCGACTGAAATGAATTGATTAGTACACTAATAAGTTGAATATTTTTGAAGTGTTTTCTTTTTTTCAATTAAGCTACACATTAGATTTTACAAATAAGATATCTGTCTTGAAATTGGCTGCTTTATAAGATGCACCTTATTAGTTTATTCAGGATATGTCAAAGTGTAAAGAGATGGATGATTGCACTTTAGTCTACTTTAAACTGGAAAAAAAATGTACACGAAAAATGCGTACGGAAATGATTAAGTGGCCTTGAAGCGAAAACGCTTAGTTAATTGTTGCTTGACACGCAAATTCAACTCAATGAAACTAAGGCAAATAGCGTTGTTATAGCAAAAAAAAAGAAAAGAAAACGCGCTCCGAATGCAAGCCAAAGAATAAGTCCTTTTACAGCACAACGACGCGTTACTGCACGGTATTTACCGTTATTTTCATATTTTCTTTCGTTCTTTTATAATCTTATGTTATGTGGACTATAACAATTACTATTAATTTCTGAGATTTTCAAATGGCAACACATCGTACAATGATTGCACAAAAATATCAAATTAGTAGCAAACGTGTATTCATTTTGTCCTCATTCTTAAGATAAGCTTATGGTATTTATTTCAAGGCATTTTTACATTAATTAATGTTTATATAATCCCATTAGTATGCGTGCAACTTATTTAATTTATCTTATGGCATTCGTTTATTGATTTTTGATATTTTATGTTCTCCATTATTTATAAACAAAACAAAAAATAAAGTACTTTTAATAAAATGCGTATTAATGCTAATTAAAAAAACAACCATCATGTTATTTAATCACAACAGCGAGAAATTAACGTAAGCAGCAACACACACGCAAGAATTTATAGCGCACGCAAACATTTACATGTTTGCATGTAAAAAAACATGAACGAAAAAGTGAAGGGAAGTCAAAACAATAAACATAAGGGAAATAATAATAATGCACATGTGTATAGAGTAAGTAAAAGAGGAAAAAAAATAAAAATAAATGAATGAGTTGATGCTCGTGCGTGAGTGTATGTATGCGTTAGCATGCATAAGTTTAACTAGATGAGTGGGTGTATTTCATTATGTTAAGTGTTGTTGTGTCACACGGTAAGCAGGAGACACATATAAGCCACCACCGCTATGCATTCACACCAATACACATACGTGGAAATGTAATCGTAAACATATACCTTTATGTACATATATTTACTTACAAACAGAATAATTGTAAAAGTAGTTTCGTATGTTTCGCTCGTGAAACGCTATGAACATACTTGACACGGAAAACATGTCCTTCTTGAGTCAAATCCAAACATATTCATATATGTATATGTGCATATGTAAGAAAATAAATGTAAAAATATCTAGGTAATAATAATAATAATAATAATAATAATAATAGTGATAACTATGATGCTGTTGCTATTAGCCGTAGTTGTTGCTGATGCTGATGTTTATCATGTTGATGAGCATATATACCTTTATGTACATATGTACATAGATGTATTTAAATATTTGAACATTTCATTTTCTATTATTCATACGCAAATATAAACAAAGATTCATATGTTGCGCAAACATATACCTTATGTATATATAAATATATATGTATATATATATATATATGCAAACACATTTACACGTAAACACAAAAAATGCAAATGAATTTTCTCTGTAGCATCTTTTCAGTCGGAAGCACTAATAAAAAAAACCAAAAACAGTCTTACTTAACGAACATAAATCATCATATGAATAGTGTCCATATTAACAGTCAACCATCATTTACATACTATGTGTTAAAAAAAGTACGGAGCCTTTTGAAACTCGTATTCACTTACTCAAAGGGGAAGATCTGAGATAAAATGTAATTACAGCGA
Organism: Glossina morsitans morsitans; assembly: GCA_001077435.1. Lineage (NCBI taxonomy): Eukaryota > Metazoa > Arthropoda > Insecta > Diptera > Glossinidae > Glossina > Glossina morsitans. The sequence continues at coordinate 44,635 of CCAG010008329.1, forward strand.
AATGTAATTGGCTCAATACTTTTCAGACAACTTACTATTACATATGCATAAATACAAAAATATCTCCTAGCATACATTTGGATACACATTTCACATATGTTTGTCCCTATCATTTCCCTCTGTAATGCAGAGTTTTCTAACCTTTATCTTACTACGATTTAATGAAAGGAATGAAATATGACTTTTTGGAATCTCATACCTTCAACGCTTACTTCGTGCTAATTTCAATAAGAGAAAAGCAAAAATTTGGCGATGTGTAGATAGGCCAGCAAGATAGTCCGCACCTTTTGCGGTTTTTGTCTTTGCTGAATTATACGGGGCATATATAAATTCCCGTCAACTAAAAAACAACCTATAAAATAAATGTTAAAATTAAAAAAAGATGAACTAAACCTTTAATGACGATTGTGAAACCGAAAAAACGAAATTATTACTGCTAACTATCATACATAGTTGAAAGCATACAATGCAGAAGGCGATGTATAAATCGTGTTATAGCGATTTTTGGAGATATAACACTGGTAAGAGTATCAAAAAAAGATAATTTCATTACTATGTTCGGATTTTATCACCCACTACATGCACGCTCCCGGTATACGTAAGATATGAGGTCTACATCTATAAAATAAAAAATTTAAAGAAGTAACCCTACTGCAAAGCATAGTAATGAAAATAATCTCTTCTTCTTTTCTCTCCTTTTAAGCGTTCTTTAAGAGATTTCAAAAAACTTGTATTGTATGTGAACATAATTTATAATTATGAATTTTCTCTAAGTTTATGCATACACCTCATAGCAAACGGTGACAATATATATATTTTTGCATTTTTTATAACATTAAACACAATTTCTTCTTTTTTTTTTTCCTTTTTTAACTTTTATATAAGCATTTTGTTATTTTTTCAATACCGACCAAAGATTACCCACCTTCTAGTCAAGACAAAAAAAGGGCCAAGCATGGTAACTAACTTTACGCAAGTAAAAATTTTATCGCAATTTTCGAAAATACACCGCGTTTCGCCGTTGATTGGAAAGCTCTGCTTTAATAGCAACTTAATACAATGCAGTCTCCCATTACGTATACGTAACAAGTTTCTATACTTTTCAATCTTACACTAGCTGACTATATACGAATTTATGTGTATTCGTTATAGTTTTTCCCTTCCGTTTACGACCATAACTAATGCTAAAGCATTCGGTTTTTGTGTTATTGTTGCATCTTATTTTCTCACTTAGCAATGGCCGACAGAGTATAGCGGGGAAATGAAATAAATATATTTGCATATACATAACTGCATATCTAGCTATTTGTTTGCTTATACATGTCGGGGTTGCTATTTTTATTTGGTAAGTTCAGTTTAATTTTCCGCATCCACCTCGCTAGCTAAGTTTGATTGTGTTGCTTGTCGTTGTGATTGTTTTACTCGTTGCTATTTCATTATAAAGTTCAACTTTCTGCTTTCCAAATAGTAAATTTTTGCATAATGAAATCTACCCATGAAAATACTCATTTTCATGCTATACTATTATCTGCTCATTTCGTTGCAGTTGTGTCAGTGTGTCAGTATGACTGTGACCAAGTTACGTTTGATAATTTATGCATGGAAGCTCATTGCTAAACGCTGGCCACCTGGTGACATTGTTAATGGGACGCTCTCATTGCGAATCACCTACATATGCTGATTAAGGCTATTATACATGTTTTCAAAGTAGCGAAATATTGAAATACATAACTGCAGCACACACACCATCTGTGTCTACTACTTAATATAAAATCTCTAATCTCCTTAATTGCTTCTGTTGTGATCATCGTCATCATTGTTATTAACATTTCGCTGTTGAAATAGTGGAAATTAAAAGAAACTTACGACTAATTACAAATACAACTCTCCGCCATACACTACACTACATATAATAATAATATTTTCCCCTGTAATGAAAATATGGTTTAATTTTCAATTTTTGATTTTCTTTTTGTCTTATTTTTGGTAAAACATGAAGACTTGTTAAAGACGGCTGGAATGAATTAAAGTTTTCCCTTCAATTTTCAATCTCTCTCTTGCTTTAATTAGGCAATTTTGGTTAATGCTGAACTACGAAAGCCGCTTTTGTTTGTTAATTGCTTAGCAATCTATTGTTTAAAAGCAAGTTGAAATTTTAGAGTAGATCGAAGACAAGCACTGCGCATGCTGCAGCATTTTACCTAATGCATTTCTTCACCTATTTTAATTTTACCCACTTTAAGGATTTTAATTTTAAATAATTAGTTTATTACTAAATATTAATAAGCTATAAAACTCGTTGTTATTGCACTAAGAAGATAAACTTCCTCTTCCAGTGCAATATATGGCGCAATTTTATAAAGATGAAATGTTGAACATTCCTGAACTTTAACAGTTAAAATCTTATGTATATTAGTTCTACGTAATGATCTAAAGATGTTGTGTAAGGTAACGGTTGCAAATAGCTCGGCACTTAAGTTCAAGGGTTCCTAATCTAGTTTCTCTTACCTTCTACACGAAGAATTTTACGACAGAGAAAGTAAAGAACAAGACAAATGCCTACCTTGTTGACAACTGTAAACACTCTACACAAAATCCATAATCCACAGTTATTAACTTTACCCGATATTTAGAACCAAGAACCGGTCGTACACTAATCGCAGTAAGCAAAGAGATTTCTTATAAATAACTAATATTGGGCATGCTAAATGGATTTCTTCTATATAACTATAAATAAGTTCCACTTCGCGGTACAGGGACAAGGCTTCGGTATTACAATATAGCATAGGTACGAGGAGTTAACTTCAATTGCTAATTTTGATACAATGCTAATAAAAGAGGTCTTGACATTGCTATAAGCTATGTGCTGCATAGCAATATTTTTGGATTTTAGGAACTGATGCTTACGATACAAATATCTAGGTAGACCGGCATGAGTAATTTATGATAGAAAATTTAGATATCAAATAACTATTCGGTAGCAATTTTTGCCTAAAATACCTGCTGTTTATATAAACGCTTATATATGAAGTGATTTGAAGAATGAATGAATAATAAAAGGATTCCTCCCCGCCCATATTTTCCGCATTCATTGATCAGCCAAAGTGTTCTTCTTTAGTCATTTTTGTCGGGAAATATTAATAGTGGCAAACTGTATTCATAATAATGACCCTCTCAAAAGTGGATGTTATATAGAAGGCGCTCTTAACACTGACCCGATGTAATCAGTTGACTTTTGGGCTAAATAGACCAGTGCACTACATGTTATTAAAATTATTCGTAATTTGCGCCATCTACGTTGAATACAAATTACTCCAGATGGACGGAGGAGCAAGGAGACAGACGAGGTGAAATCATTTTGGAATTTATCGCTTTATTCGTTTTGGTTGTGCTTTACATCTACATGCGTATAAAATTTATAAACCCAAAATAGTAAATCGTATAGCGTCTTCAAATTAAATACAAAAACAATAAGTGGTTGCATGTATTTTTATTAGCAACATCTATTGGTGAAAGTGAAGTGTCAATGCACACGATGGTGAAATGCGATGACTTTGACTTTTCTCTACATAAAATAACAGTTTTCCATTTAGTATTAATGTGTTATTCAGTGTGTGCAGCGTATAATTTTTCAACTGACAATAGATGTCAGTCGTCGTCAGACATCAGACGTGATGGACGGGAGTCATAATTGAAATTCGAACTATTATCAAGCTTTCCGGTATTTAATTGAGAAAAAGCATTTTCCATTATGTTCTTGTAAAACACACTGAAAATCTGCAAACACATAATGTTGGATTTATTTATATCTTTATATCTTTGTAAGCTAATTATCCTTAAAATATTATTAATAATAGTAATTATTTTGATATATGACTGTACGAAAAAATATTTAAACATATTTTCATAATGATGCTAAATATTTCATAAATTAAATCCATTGTTATTCGAGAGATGTTAATGATCTAAATTGAAAGGCATTGTGAGTGTAATTCAAATAAGATTGCTACTAACGCAAATAAGACAAGACAAGAAGTTTGCCAAGGTTCAGAATGACCGCAAGACCATTTGCAAAGATGAGTAAGAAGATTGAAATTTCATATCCGTATTTATTTGTAAGCTGTTTACGAAATTGTTAACTGAGACTAAATGCGTATAGCTGCGAGCAGACATATTAAGACATTCGGCTGAGTACGATATATAGTGGTACATATGTCTTATTTGAATGGCATTGATTCATTCATTCATTCATACATTCATTCATTCATTTAGACTTGAACTCAATACGTTATTAGTTTCTGTTCCTAACTTTGTAAGTGTTTGTGGCTTACGGATTAATGGCTTCCTTCATATAAGCCTTGCATGTTGATAATTAACCCAATTTTCCTGCCTTTATAAGCACAAACGAATGTATTCATAGACATGTATATGCATTTATATTCTTTAGCAAACAATAAATTGAATGTTATATAAATTGAATGTTATTTATTCGCCTGGTTATGTATGCATTCCTATTTTGCTGTTGAGACTTGGAATGCTTTTGTTATATCTCCTATACTAATTGCGGTACAGAGTATATTACGTTCTTTGCGAAGGTATGTAACATCCAAAACTGATCGGTTCAGAATTATTTTCCGTATCGATTTATGATTTGTTCCTAACTTTCGGCCGTGAGTTTTCATGTTCAACGAAAAGGTTACAATTTTTATCATGAAGGTTGGTACGCTTCCGAGTTTTGACCCAAGTACGAGCTTTATTGAAAATGGATTCGAACGAACTGTTTTACTCATATAACGCTTTACTTTGAAGAACTCGTCATATGAAAAATATTTGAAGTTCCAAAAATATCTCAAGAAGAAGAATCGCTGAGTTTTGGCATGTCGGCAAACCAAAAATTGGTGTACAACTATTTTAATACGATGGTCCAATTTTTGAACCCACTTATAACTGATCGTATGAGAAGTAAGCGCATCCAACGGAAAAATTTATTGCACCATACTTGAACCACGTAGATCTATTTTGCTTTTTTTTAACAATTTTCTATTTTGGTCCCTATCCAATGAAAGAGTTTTCATGAAAAATGAGCATTTGTGTGCCGACAAAATTTAATTCTTGGAAGATAAGTGAATAAGATCCTTGCCAAGAGAATTGATTTTTATTAATATTGAACCAATTTTTTGCTTCTTTCCATGCAAGTACACCTATGAAAAGTGAGTGTTGCTTTACATGGAAGCAAGATATGATTTTATTTTGTTATGATTTTATGATTCTAGACGAAGTGGGTGGTCTAGTGTATTTAGTGATCGACCTTGCTACTCTACAATGTAGCTTGTAACTTGTTTTTCAACATATCATGTATACGTACTGTACAAGTATATGTGTATGCGTTTATGCTGATGCTTGAATGCATTTGCAAATTATTGACAATCATTAAATATTACAACTGCAAAATTCGATGCGCTCGTATGTGTATGCATTTCGAATTCAGTGTAAATTCTATTTCAATATATGTTTAATAAATTAAGTTCGAAATGCTTGTACGAATTCAGACACATGTCTTAAGTCTTAATTTTTTGTACTAAGTATATCAATGAAAGGAATATTTGTATTGTTGAACGTACTAAAGAAAATTATTTTCCACTAAAATGTGAGAACAAGTTAGTACTTAGATCTTGATGAGAATTTATATCAAATCTTTACATAAGATCAAGGCTATCAAGGTTTCGTAAAAATCGAAAAAGAATTTTCGCAAAATTGTCCTAAAAAGTTCGATCTTTAATTACAGAAACCATTATAGCTTTTGTAATTAAAAATTATTATTTGAAGGTATTCGGTTTCGACCCTGCAGCGGGTATAAATATCTAAATATTTTATTTATAGATAGCAGTACATCCAGGCTTTGATTTCTTCCTTTGTACATATATATATCTGCATCAATCAATCACAATACATCACATCACATCACATCACATCGATAATTTGCAAACATGACCAAATAAATGATTGGAAATCATGCTAAACTCGCGTAAGTGCTTTTCCACCAAAAAGTTACACAAAATAACACATATGTCGACCCATTACAAACGGAAATTATTAAATTATAAAAAAAAAAAGTGTATATTAGATTGTCAGCTATCTGACGACATTGCTACAAGTAAACTTTTTGTATACCTTAATAATACGTAATCCATTTTACAAGTCAAACTGTGAGGTTTAACTCTAACCGGAGGTTTTTATTTGTAGATTTTTCCTCCTACGCTTATCATACCATCATATACATTGTATGAATTCTAATAGTCTTTGTTTTTGGACTTATAATGATATAGAATTAACCGAATATGTAATATTTTTCAAAATGTATGTAATCTACTGTTTCCACAATAGAACCAACTTTGAGCTCTGAACCTGAACTTCGAAGTCTTTGGGTACCAAAGGAGAAATGCAAGACGGGTGACCAACTAATTCTATTTTTGGAAGGCTTGAATATTCGATTCTGAAAAGAGATGTGTAAGAACTCGCACTGTCATGGCGACAGAGTTTGTTTTCTTTGCTTTACCGCGCCATAGATTTCTGGCAAACAAATGGTTGTTCACCATTCAGATAACGCGTTATTGATTGTTTAAGGCCCTTTGTTTCTACGTGATGAATTTTTCCGAAGAACGAGACAATTGTGTCAAAGTGCCAACAACTATTATTAGCTTTGATTCATGTTGAAGAGCCCATTGCTTTTCGGCTCCTGCACATAAATCCACGATTCATCACCTATTCCGATTTTATATAAGTCTTTTGAACCGTCCTAATTGCATTCCTTAAACTTTTGCTTGTTTCGAGTATCTTTGTAGGATTTTGTCAAATTGTATGCGACAGAATGAGAAAAACCTTTCGCACGTCTAAATGATTCCGGAACCATTTATATATGCTGGCGAGACTAATGCCTAAAGTGGCCTCAAACTCACAATGTATCCATATATCAAACTTCCATTATCAGTTTTCGCACAGCATCAATACAACACGAACGCGGTATGATAACCGAAGTTGGGCCACAAAGATAGCCGCGATTTAATTAAAATTATAATAGCTTTTCGCAATAGCAGGGAATGATGCTTCATTACCTAAGGTGGAATTGAGTTGGTCCACGCAAGCACACACAGTGCACACACATACACATGCATCTTTATCTTAATAACCCATCTGATCGAGGAGGTGCAGTTTTCCACTCGCTCTACACAGCACAAATTGTGTTTAACTGAGAAAATGTTTTGAGGAAATGTTTGTTCAAAACTGTTAAACTTGAAAGTCGGACTTGAAAATGAAAACTTCAAATTATACTTAGCAACACATAGTTTTGTCTGGACTGGATATGTAAATAGTAACCTATGTAAATATCAACAAATAATTGAATTCGCGGATTATCTACAAAAATTAGTCGGAACGAGGAAAAATAAAAAGTTCTTGCAGACAATAGTAGTAGAGACAATTTGAAGTTCTCGATTGAAACTCTAACATTCTTTAACTTAAATAAATTGAAATTCTTTTATATTCTTTTGAGGGTTTCTTCAATCAAATCAATAATTTTAAATAGTTCTTTAGAATCGTTTGCTGGAATCCTTTTGCTTTCATTATTATTTTTATTATTATTATCGTCTGTCTGCCTAACCATATATAAAATGTGCGTTTGTATGTTTGTGAATTATGGATGTAATTTTATGGCATTATTTTCTCGTATTTACACTGTAATTTGCTGTAAAAGTTTTCGGTCAATAATTTTCACACACTCTCGCTGTAAAGCAACAACCAAATCTAAAGATGTTTTGTGTGGATAATAGTCAAGTTTTGTTATTTTTTTTTTTTTTTTTTCGTTTTTAAAGTTCTCCACGCTGACTAAGCAATGACTTAGCGTATACCAGTATGGCTGTGTAATTTGTGTTCGTCTCGTTGTTGGTGTTTTTCTTTTTTTTTTTAGTTAACTTTTCTACTGGAATGTTTTCTCTTTGCTGTTTTTTGATTTTTTATAAATCGGAGTTGTTTTTTCAAGGGTCAACGTTATGAGATTGCAAAGTTCAAAAAGCACTAAACTGTTACACCAACAAACTTAACGGATGATTAATAATTTTTGTTGTTGTTACTGTTGCGGTTTATGTGGTTTTCCTTCAGCAGTTTTTGCTTTTTTTACTATTATGCTGTAGTGTGAGTTTTTGAGAGGCTGAAGGTGCTGTAGTTAGCTTTGAGTGCTTGAAACTTCATAAAGCGAGAAGTATTAGGTTTGAGTGTTTAAAGTTATCACTTATTGTCACAAGAAAAGCGGAATTCTACTTTAATGGATAAAATTAAATTGTAATCGTCTTGGATGCAATTTTGAATATCCGCCACTGAGACATGTGTATAACAACTAAAAAGAATTCGCAGTAAATTCTCATGAAAAACGAATGAATGAACCGCTTCTCCAGACGTACTGACTTCCACTCAATGGCTTACAACATCAACAGCAAACAAAATCAAAGATCGCCTACGCAGTTATTGTCACTTAAACATTAAAAACCTTGTGGATGTGGCCGCAACATCAATTGGATGAATTCAATCAATTGAAATGAAAACCGATTGATTCCTTTCTCTTTTCGGAATCTTTCAAATTAACTTTTGTCATTAAAATAACCGAGTAGCATATTTTTAAAACTCGCTTCGCTTCACTTTATTTTTAACACAGTCCTATATATCGAATTTCGCTCCTATTTCAATTTTTTCTAAAGGTGGGATCTAATATAATAAATTTTTGATATAAATAGACGGAGCGACATAGTTAAATTGATCTATGATTATGAAGAATATTGATGTTTTAAGGAACTTACTATGAACGGTGAGTTATTCAATTTGGTACAGATTTCAAGCTAAAAAGCAATATTTGAACCCAGATAAAAAAATACATTTAAAATAGCTTTAGAAATCATTCTCTATTCCTCTCTCCAATAACACTCTCGCATTATGTATCAGGGAAACGTGGTTTCGTTTGCCACTAATTTACTTGACAACACATACATAAGCTGCTTGAGAAATATTCAACACATATTCAAAGTCAAAATTGTAGAACACACTTCTTGAGATTAACCATGATACCAGATAGGCAGTGTTTTATGCAAAAATCTTCTGTTATTCGAATGGCTTTTGCCATTATTTAATTATTATAAAGCTTTACGCTTTATAGTTAGTGAACAGTGATACGTCAAACTTTTATTCAATTCTACAGGTTTCCAAAAATATGTTGCAGGCGCAAAGTTAAGTCTACGCTCTCTGGTCGATGACTCCGACCCAAATTCTTCTTTAATGGCGTTAGTTGGTTATAACTATGAATAGATCTTAAACCTAGCCTTACGATCTTACGTAACAACAAGAAGCTGCTGAATGGGTTTGGTCTAACCAAAGGGTTTGGTCTGGGCCAGTTGGACCAGTTGCGTTTCTTAAAGAAATTCTTATGTTAGAAGCGATTCTATTCAAAAAAAAAAAAAAAAAAAAAAAAAAAAAAAAGAACGAGAATCTCAGATATGTACACATCGAAGAAATGAACTAAAGAATGCAAAATACGTAGTAAACATAAGGGAGAGTATGCTGGAAAATAAAAGTATTTCGATTTGCCCCAATATTGGTTTGTTTGTTAGACTATGAAGTTTCTGAATATTTTGAACACATTCAAATTTTCCTGTATAAAATCCCTATGCTGCTTCTCTTAATCGCCACATATTACATTACATAAGTTTTCTTTTCGAACATTGCTTCTTTTACGTTCCCTTCCTAAGGTGCATCGCATTTGGATTTGGGCTCGCGAAAAATGACATGGTAACCGCGACCATTAACTAGTCCTCTATGCTTATTTAGATTGTATTCCCATTCACATCAAAATCAATGTACGAATCCCGTGGTAAACTGCAATACCTTTTATGATATCCACTTTTTCTCGAGCAGTGGCCAACAATTTTGTTTTTGTTGGAACTGATCGAACTGCTCTGCATAGTGTCTCTAAATTAGCTTAACTAAGTTGAACGCTTTCGCCAATTCTTACCTCAATAAGACGTTTTTATGAACCCAAATGACATATTTCGAGAATGTGGTGGTGTGGAGAAAAAACTCATTATAGTCATATGATTGGATTAATAAATTAACGCATGCACAGAGGGTAAGTTATTTTACACGTATACTAAGAACAAGCAAAAAAGTATTGACAACAAAAGAGAACTAACGAGAGATGGGCAGCTGGCAATGTGTTCACTTACAACACCCTTAAGGTGGTATTAATTTGGTTGAAAAATCCGAACTAAGTTTAATAGGAAGAGGGCAAAGTTCAACAAACACGAATGCTTCAAATTGTTTATAAAAGCTAACCCTCGCCAACTTTTGCTAATTCATCATTTCACATTTCTTTTAACAAATTAAAAACTTTATATACTTTTTCTTTACTCAAAAAAAAAAAAAGAAGAAATTTGTTTAATAACAACTTGAATAATTTATGATCTAATCTGAAATTGAAATCTATGCAGTTTTTTACTATTATTTATTTATATATAATTTCTTTATTTTTTTATTTATTTTGTTTTTTTTTTTTTTTTTGTCTCTTTTTGCATTCTATGTTACTTTCTATACAACTGACTAACTTACCGCACACTTTAGTTGAAAACTTTCTAAACATACATTTTCCTCTTTCGTTTTTCTTCCTCTCTTTTTTTTTTTTTTGTTTTTTGTTTTTTATTAAAGAAGTTCCATGAAATTCAAACAAATATTTTTGTAAGTTTTTCCTTTTCGTCTTAAATATACTCTATGCACAATTTAAAGTTTTTTGGATTTATTTATTTTTTTTCTTCATTTGTCTTTTTCTTCTCTTTTTGAAAAAAGAAAATACGGCTAAGCTGGTAAGAGAAAAAAACTGTGAAAATTCGAAAAAGTTTTTCGTTTAACATTTTTTACAGTTTTAATTCGGATTCCGCACAAAAAACTCTTTTTCAATGTTACACATAAACATGCTGGCGCGTCTGGTCTAATCTTTTAAGTTATTTCCCTATTGTGCCTTGACTCTTTCAAAGTTTTTTCGCTCTTTTACTCAATCCATACCAAATGTACTGTATATGCGTTTGTGTGTTTGCCTGTTTATTATTGTCTCTTCTCTTAATGCACCCACTCGCAAAGTTTTGTTTTCATTTGTCTTTAAAGTTTCTTAGTCGGTCTGTTTGTCGGTTCCCAACCAGCTGCGTGTGTGCGTTCGCAACAGCTAACACGATACACCAACATTATAAATTGTCCTACTGAATGTTTTTCTCTATTTTGAGTTTTTCGATCTACGTAGTTAGTAAACAAACAAAATGTCTGCTAATGACAGTTACAACATTGACCTGTCAAATTTTTTTTTAGTATGTCTTCATTCCAAGATACCTAATTATTTTCATATATACGCACATGAATAAGAAAAAACTTGAGCTTCTTTCCTCCCTCAACATTTCGGGTGTTTTGAAACCTTCTTCTTGAAAAAGCAACTTGGTTTTTAGAATTCATTTAATAATTTCAAGAGTTGAAAAAATATGAATAATTTTCTTGAAAGTATTTAACAGCAAAAACAAATTATCAAGTTTTGGATAAATTTGCAAACAAATACATGTAACCGGCATATGTTTGGTGGGATTAACGGAACAGATGGACTTTTCATGCAAAAACATCTAGATATCACACACACCCTGTGAATTTTTACTTTAGATTTTTCGCTTTTCCGTTGGCGTACATAGTTTGTGTGCATATTTCTCCGTTTTCCCTCTTCAAACCTGCTTTAAATTATTGTTATAAAAATCATCAGAGAAATCATCGTACAGTACTTTAATGGAATAAGTTGGAAAACCCATTCTTCCAACTTGTAGATCTCTAGAACCATTGCATTGATAATGAGGAGTGTGGGAAGTCTTTCGCACGATTTCGAGCTCGAGATTACGCTTTGCTTTCATCGACAAATCCATTTCGCGAATAGCAAGAAAACAATGCATGGCGCCACCCAAACATGACATTTCGGAAAGCAAAGTTCAAGTTTTTTCAAATAGAAAGGAAAAAGCAAAAAAGAACTGAAGGTTTAAATGCTGCTTTACTCTATCCATGTCTTTACATTTCGATATGCTGGTAACTTATATCGGTACAAGGCCAAGGCTAGTTATTTATACCCAGAATTTTGAAATGTACGTTTATGAAGTAATCAATTTCAGTATACAAAATTTCTGTGGAAACTACAGACGACACCTTGGTTTACAGCTAATAAAGGCTTAGAAATTTGGAATAGCATTTATGAGGCATCCTTTCATTTTTCTTTTCCAATTTTCAGATTTTGCACGCAAATCTTTTCCAGAAGCATTTTCTTTCAATCGGCAATCGGTTTTCTGAAAAACTACAAATATAGAGACGAACTTCTTAAAATCCTCATATCAGATCCATTTTGCTTTCGTATAGAAAACAATCTTGAAATTTGAAATTCGAAAAAAATCGTTGCCTAGTCCTACTCATCTCATGGCTTTGATTTGCAGTTCCTTGATCTTCTCTATTAAAGCATTTCTCTCGTTTAATTATAGAAATTTAAAATCAAATTTTACTTACTATAGTTTATTGACTCTTTAAACGTTTCCGATTGAGCTCGAGGTTATAAAAAATTTTCATAAATTTGTTTACGAGGGGCCACCAATCATGTGGAAACTTTCTTAATTGTTATTTTAAAGCAAATTGATGGCGCAGCAACTGTCGCGAAAATGACATTTTGTTTGCAAGATCTCCTTTACCATAATCCTACAGTTTGCCGTGTAAAGCTAAAAAACTGAGAAAGGCAATTGATCTCTGAACTATTAAAGAACAGGCATTCTTTAAGGTAATCTCTCCACAACAGCCTAAAAAAGGTATTGTTATTAAGTTTAATTTTTTAATTATTAAAAAAGATTATTATTAAAAAATAAGGCAGCAAAGAGATCATTTTCTTGGGACATTTTTAAATTAATTGTCTCGGCGGCACGTAGTACGACGAAGCAAAATCTAAATGTAAAGACGATCTCGTTTAACATATATGCTTATAGGCGGAGAAGCAAGTGACGAATTTTAAATATTTTGATTTTCATGAGATCGCCGAATAATTGAATGAAACAAACGAATTTTTGGACCAAAAAAATGCCACCTTTTGTTAATAATAAGTATTTAAATAAACTTATCAAAAAGTCATGAATTTAAAGATTTCCTTCCCTCGGTCTGTCCGTCTCTTTAGTCCTTCTCCTAGGCGCAAAAATGAAGCTATCGATTTCGAATTTCCAGAAACGTTCGAGCTGCCTGTACCCTGGTTGGTGCTGAAAATTGGCCAAGTAGGTCGAAGGACACGGTTACAGTACCACGTGAACTGAGCACACCTCGGTTTTTCAAAGGCAGTAAAAAATTGGTTTATTGTTGCTTACTCATAAATCATAGCGGATAAAAAGGTTTAGCATATATATTATGGATAATGCTATAGTACCTAAAAAGATAGAAAAAGACGGCCACGACTACTCAATTTTACAGTGTGCCATAAATTTATTTTTTTCAAAACCTTTGTAACGCGCAGAAGCAAGCTTTAAAAGCCCCATAAAGTATATCACCTCCTAACCAGTTTCAAAGTTTGTTGGACATCTAAGCATGCATCTAAGCATATCCAATTGTCCGTCTGCCGATCTGTTCGTCTTCCCGATTGCGTAGTATCTGTAATAAACATTCTCCTGTTCGCAAAAAGGAAGGTTTCGCTTGCGAACTTGAAAATAACCTAAAACTGTGAAAGGACCCGGCTGCATCGCCCACACGCCCTTGCAATTAAATCTGTGAACACCTTTTCTTCTCGTGTTTTTTGCTTCTTACTTATAAAATACAATACATATACCATATAAATTTCCACTCCACTTTCATTCTGGAAATAGAAGAAATCAGCCGCGACCATTCAACATTAAAGAGTATAAAAATTTCGTTCTTTTCTTTACTTTTAGTCTCTTCTACGGCAACATTGATAGGTATGAAAGGTTCATTCAGGACCGAATGAAATTTTTTACTTGTTTTAAAGTTAAAGCTTTCTCGTATTACGAGAAATATGTTAATCTCCATGAATAAAAAAGAGAAAAATTTGATATTCAATTATTCTTTCAATAAGAGAAATAGCTTGACGCACCAGTAATGGTACTGTACCGTAAGTAGGTAGGTTGATACATCGTCCCTGAAGAGATTAATTTTTGAAAATTTTGTACAAATGCCTTACGCCATTTATGAAATTATCGGCTCTTATTGTCCTATAACCGCCCTGATGGATGCAAAGATGTAGGTGGAATTTCAGAAGAACAATGTTAGTCGAAATACCAAGTCAAAAGTTAGTATTACGTTTCTCTACATAACTTTCTTTATTTAAATTGTGTTAGACAAAAAAAAAAAATAAATGCAAAACCATAACAGATTTCAGAGAGAAGGAACTAAACTACTTTCCTTTTCAAATAACTTCCTTGACAATTATAGGATTTTTTCTTTTTCTTTTTATTTTTTTTTTTCTATCTTCCGTAGGCATTTGCTAACGATAGTGACGGCACTTATATTTGATTTTATTCCTTATCCCTTTACAAAAATTCGCAAAACTAACTAAACCGTTAGGTAAAGAAGAAAAAACAAAGGAATACTCGAAAGCAGTAACAGCAACTAAAACCTTAAGCACATACAACGACATCAAAATCATTTAACCAGTCTTTTAGTTTTGTTTCTGTTGCTGTTGTTTGCATTGTTGCTACTACTACGAATTGCTTTGACTTTTTACTTAATAATTATAAAATTCTACATTTGTACTTTTATGCATGTTGTAATAATACAATTGTGATGATAATTACATTCCACATAAAACTCAACGAATGATTAAGCGACCGAATGGATGGATGGATGGATGGATGGATGGATGAATGAATGAATGAATGAATGAATGAGTAAATGTATGAACAAATGAATGGAAAACAGTCATCAAACTGCAAACAGTCAACGAATACACATCATATGTATACATATAAGTTGATGGTTGGGAAAATGGCATAAACGTGTTTGAAACATAAAATGCTAAATATGTAACAAAGCTAAACTACGTCGACTTAGACAATAATGGGTATGCAGGAATGGGGAAAGGAACATTTAAACGAATAGAGTAACAATTTAGGGAAAGTGCAACGTCAAGTATACAATTGTGCCCATTTCCGAGTTCCATACAATTCCTGCTGCTTCTGCTTTTCAACTATTACTTTTTATAATTACAATTGCTGAGACAGAGGTAGCGACCGCGTCAGCAATAGTTAGATACATACATACATATAAATATATATATATATATATATATATATATATATATATATATATATACATAAAATATATATATATATATATAAAATGAATATTATTTGACAAGTTTACGACAAAATGAAAAAACGGTTTAGATACATACACGACATACATACAAACGTGCATTAATATACATACATATAAATATATATATTTTTATATATATTCTATGTAGAAATATATGCGTGCATGCATGCTCATATGTATACATATACATATATATTTGCACACTCGTACGATTTTGAAATGACTAACGTATCTTCTGCTGGAGTTAGAGAAGCGACTACCACTATTAGTCTTGTTCCTGAAAATAATATGAATGTACGTTTCGCTGTATATGCAGGCTCTCATACATTGTTGCATTATGTATGTAACGTACAATCATACAATCACTTTTCACAAAGACAACTAAAGTTGTGTTAGTATTCTGAATCAGTTTAACCAGTTACAGAACAATGCCTGCAAGTCAAAGGAATAATTTGTGTTACACAAGTCAAAATTATTATATATGCATGCACAACTACGTTCTCACTCATACCGTACTATACTGCCTACTTACACTATGTACACAGAACAATAACACTCTCTTACTTTGCTTTACAATGCAACGTGCAAGTGGACCTTGTTGCTGTTGTTTTTGTAGTAATGTGCACACTTAAATGACTAGAAAATGAAATTTAAATACTTTATATGTTCGTACATTCATATCAACATACAAACGCATTCAAGTACATACGCACACATACATACATACATACATACACACACACGCACACACACACACATAAAAAAAGAGAGAGAGTTACGTTTTAAACGAGAATTCTGGTTTTTTGTTTAGTTAAAGTTGCAATTATCTGTTTTTGTTGCATGTATATGTGTGTTCTTAGGCCGCCATGCATGCATGCATGCGTTTATGCTTGTGTACATAAAAACAACCAAAATACTCCAAATGCAGTAATTATTTTAAGGCTTACAGAGTTTTTCATTTAATACGACACACAATTGCTACTTCAGACGTTGAATGAAAAAACGAAAAAAAAAACAAAACAGAAAAAGAAAGAGAAAGAGAAAAGAAATTAAATGTTTTTTTTTTTTTATTTACGATTTTATGACTCTGTTTAAAGTCAACACAAATGTATTTACATATAGAATAACACATGAATGCTTGCACTCTTTACGTCTTTTATGTTGGAACTATTTATAAAAGTCAGTAAAACAAAAAAAACAAAAAAGAAAAAACGAGAGGAAGTAACGATCTACCAGCCTCATGAGGCAACACTTAAGCATTAAGTTTCATCTGTAATAAGACGTTGTCTGGCTATAAAATATTTTTTCTTACGTTTTTTGGTAATATTTTCTTAATTCCTTCTTATATACCTTTATAGTTAACATAAGACCGTAGCTTTCTTACTATCCGTACGAAAACGGTACTCAGGTGCAATGTTCATTAAACAGGATATGAACAAAAGTTTATATTTCACTATGCTGCACGTATCTATACCGCGAAGAAGACTATTGCCCAAGTCGGCATTGCATTAAAGATGATTTTATCTGTTATAATAATAAAAAAAAAAGGAAACAACGGTTCAGTTAAATAAAGCGCTAGTCACAGTATTTTACGTTATTTTATTTTTTCTTTTTTTTTCTAATAGATTTTGTTTTAGTAGATTTTTAAATCCCCCACAATTTCATCACAGACTAAAGGCATTTTTAGAGCAATTTTATCATTCTACAACTAATTTTTATATCTAGATTTTAATGATCTATGGAAAAGTGCTGTTATTGCTAAGAATCGCCAAGGTAGTCCTTTTTTCCCCTTTTAACTTTCTACAGTTGCGTTTAAAATTTAAGGGATTTCGAGATCTAAACGAAAGCAATTCTCGTTTTGCGCATTCATGACTCCACAGTATATTAAGAGCAACGTTTTCGTTAATATCTCGATTGCTTACAGTTGTCTTCAATATCTCTACGTAGCAGACAATTTAGAACTTGATTTAGGATCCCCTATGGAAGATTTTCAGTTCCGCTCTCTCTATTGTCTTTTTCTTCCATTATCCTCTTTAAATATAATTTCCGCTGCTAAAGATTTCCATTTTCCAGACTTTTAACTTGATATCAGATAGGAGTAATTAATTTGGTACAAAATCTAAAAAAACGGAAATATTATCAGTGCTGAGAAAGTCGGAAGCAATACTTAAGTTCAAAAACAAATAAAAACACTACAGTGGACCACGGCCTACCATTTAACATCCTGCATCGCTCAGAGTTATACATAGAACGCCTTCTCAAAATAAGGCGTTATATGACTAGTTTTCGTACAAGTGGTCCGCCGACCAAATCAATTCAAAATACCAAATTACATCTCAAGGCCTCAAAAATTGCGGCCTGCAGGTTGAGCACAAGGGAACAAGACGGACAGATGCACTGATAAGCTTAGATCGATTCAGAAAGTGATTTTGACTCGATTCCCGTAATAAAAGCTGAATCTATCTTAAGTCCTGCTGGGTGCTGCAAACTTACACACAAACTCAATATAGGCTTGCACGATAGTGGTGTAGGGTGTAATAAGTCTCGCTTACATGTGTTTCGATCAAATGTTACTTGTGTTATATATCTTCATCCTGCCAAGACATTTCCTATCAGTGAAATATTGAACGGCTACTCTATGACATTATTTTCTACAATAACACTAATCTTTTTATACACGCACTCACTTTAAAGCTTAAGAATGTCTAGGAAATCCGTGCCTAAAAATAGGAAAGAATAGCAATTAGAAATCAATTTTCTCCACATGTTTACCTTCGGCTTAGAAAACAAATATATATATATATATGTGTGTGTGTGTGATCATCTTTGTTGTTGCTTTATTGCCATGTGTGCGTTAAAGTGAAATCAATGACTATTGCACTTATTCCTTTTCTCATCGTTTCACTCTAGATTAGTTATTTACTAATTTATTTTCTATGAGTGACTTCTATGTAAATAGGACCAGTAAAACTTTATGCCCAGAAATAGTAACTGTATAAAAAAAATTCAAACATAAACTACGAGTAATGAAAATAATTGCGTTAGCCAACATTAAGAACCGGGCACTGCAGTGTCCGATGCTGTAGAATTGTTTGCAAATAATTTTAATCACTTTCACTTGAGTTTAAGATACCTTTTGGGATCTGAATGGCACATTTTTCGACCGATAAAGCTTTGCGTAGTGCGCTTTAAATATTTTCCATTATATCTTCCTTTCCTGACTCATCGTATTCAAAGCACATATTTTGGCAATACTTCACCGTAGATAACTTTATACGGGCAGCCCCATGAACATCAGCTAACATTTCATTATATTCCTCGGGGAGATATTATTGCATCTTACCCATCGCCCTTTTTATATTCATTTATTTGTTGTTATTTCTTGTTGTTCTGTTCTGACTGTTGATATAATAATTTATTTGCTTGTACTTATCTAACAAGTGGTGTATGATAACTGACTTTCAAAAAAACACCAGCATTGTCTCGGTTTCTCCAAAACACATGTACATGCTTATTTGAGGTAAGACTATGCTCTCCATTATGTTGTTATCATAAATATTTAAGGGGAAATACACATACACACACACACACACACACACAGGGGTTAAGAATGTCTAGACAAACATATGCATATATTTAAATAAATGTGAATAATTACTGGTAGAAGAGTTGGTATTTTCATATTACACACCATCAAGGGTATAATAAATTTACTCATGTCTCAATATTCGTGCAGAAAGATAGAAATTTATTCTTAATTTTTTATTTTTAATGTGCATGTTTTTTCTGACGGGTTCTTATGCAAAGGATATATCGACTTATGAAGTTGCAAAGTACCCGATAAAGTAGTCATGTATCAAAAAGACAATTGCAGGACACATATTCACCTAACGTATACAGTAAAGGCAGAAAAAAAAATCTAGGTTCGCGATGCGCTTGCAAGGCCATAATAAAGCAGATATTCGGCCATTTTTTGACACGCAATAAAGTATCGTAAATAACATAAGCTAAACTATCTGAAAAGCGTGTTGCGTCGTGTTTCTCTGCCGTGGCTACTCGTGACATCCTCGAATCCACTGGTTTGCTTCACATGTATTTTGGGGTTAGTTGGCTCACAATAGCTAATAAGCTCAAATAACTTCGAAAAAATTGGTGATTTTTATAAAATTGGGTTGCGTTGCGTAACTCCGAATCCAGCGGATAATGTAGTAGTATTCCGAGATCTCCGTAGGTTAATAGGACTCTAACAATACCATATTCAAATTTTACGATGAGTGGATTAAAATCCTCAAATCCAGTTTTTACATTTTCTCAGCCTTGATGGATACAAAAAAGGCAATTTGGATTCGATGGGGAAATTTTTTGAGCCCTCTCCCCTATAACCAGTCCTATGAAAACTGAATGCTCAAAGGTTCTTAATTTTCAACATTTCATGGACAAAGTTCGTCAGTAATAGTAATTTCATGCAGAAATGAATCGAATTTGGACCATTTGGATCTATTGCTTATAAGGATTTCCATGGACAGTAAAGCCTTTGACACCAAGGGTTAATTTGTAATATTTTGTGATGAAAATTGATCCACAGTAGTAATTTGAAGCAAAAATTGACCTATCACATAGATCTCTTTCTGAGACTCCCCCCAAATACAGCGGTTATCATGAGATGTAAGCTCTTATATGACGACAGGGTCTAATTTTTAGCTTTTTATGACGAAAACAGGTGAAAAACAACTAAAAAAGAGTTAGTGGGACACGGCCCACTCTAAACTATCCTAATGATGCCCGCTCAGCGTGTGTTCAAAACGAGGCATTATATGGGAAGTAGTTGAAATAATTGGCGCGATCCGAACCATTTTCAATAGCATTCGTCCTTCGCATATCCAAAACATGTCAGCATGTGAAATTTCATCAAAATAGCTCAAAAATTGTAGTCGGTCTCTTGAACGTAAGAAAAAGATAACGGACAGATGGACAGACAAGCTTAAATAGGCTTAGAAAGTGATTTCGAATCGATCCATATACTCTTTTACTGCAAGTGGTGTAGAGCGCAATGATAAGATCTTTAATATGTAAACTGCGTTCCCGTCAGTTAACTTTTCGGGCCCTCTTCAACATGAAGGTTTTCATCAAAAGTATGCCTTTACATGAAAATAATTGCATTATTTTTTTTTACAATAATAAAGTTTTTATAGGTCAAAAAAATTGAAATTTCATGATGCAAAGTAATGCAAAATAGTGACTTAAAGAAATTGTGCCAAGAGTGCACTGGCTAATCTACCTTTGAACTGCTGTCACACATAAGAGATCTCATAGAAAGCGAGCCCTATATGTATAATATTTAATATTTTATTATGAAAATAGCTGAAGAGTTCCATTAAGCCTTGAAATAGAGTACTTAATAAGGCTCGGCACTTTTTTGTTACTCAGCCAAATTATTTGCATTTGTTGTTTGCAGAAATACTTGCCATCAAAATTGACCAATTTTTGTTTTTATGATAAATATTAATGTATAGGAATTAATTAAATAAGTTTTTGAAAGCAATTTAATAAATTATGCATTCATCCTCTCAGACGCAACCGACAACAGCGACAGCATTTAATTATTATAAAATATCATCGGTGTTGACAGAGCAGTAATGAATTGTGAAATTCATTCATAACTGTACATAAAGCAAAATAAAATAAAACAAAATTCCCAACTTCCTTTTTTCATTAACGTTGATGTACAAATAAATTGAATTAAATATAGATTCCAGAAAAAAAAAGTGTGTGGACTTTTTTAGTTTTTCTCTTTTCTGTATGTTTGCGTTCCTCTTGTCATTTGTACAATGAGAATGCAAAAAAAACAAAAAGAAAAATTTCATTCCTTTATCGAAGACTTCAGTACTTCAATGCAATCGAAAAAAAACAAAAAACATTTAGTGCGTCAATAAAAGTGGAAAATGTATAAAATGAGGGCACATTTAAACAACAGGTAGCATTGCTATTATTATGAGGCGTCCTCTTAGCCAATCAACTCGCCGTTTTCAGTATGAAACTGCGAAGCTTCGCTATAATTGAGGAAAAAACAAAAAAGTAAAAAGAAAAGAAAAGTAAAGAAAAGAAAGGACAATAATTGACACATTTCTCAGGAATTAGCAAGAAGGACGGAAGAAAAACTCCATAAGTGGTATGTTCTGTCCTTTCGTTCTTCTGCCTTTTAGGCGCAATTGACATTAAATTAATTAGAAACCTTTTTTAGAGTCTTCGCGGTATCGCGCTTATTTATAAAGCACACCGATGGTATGGTAGAAATAACGTTAGTATAAGTATTGTACAATAGGATTGCGTTTCTAACCGTGCAATTGTTATTGTGTTTGATTTTTAAAAAGTGTAAATTGTATTGTATGTCTGGTCCATTGCATCGTGCTTTTTAGCATCTAATGCTTAAATGTGTATGCCTATGTATACGTAACTGAACGCTTGTGCAACCTGATACACTCGCACGCACACATCTATTTATGTAGACGAACGTCAGACATGGCAAAAACTTGTGTCTATTGCTTTGCAAGTTCTTTTCAATGTCAGCATTCCACTGCAAAAGGTTTCAGATTTCTCTATTTGCTTGCTATTCGCTAAGGATGGGATTGTACCAATGTTATCATACTATTCATGCAATTCGTAGCATAGCGAGATAAGGCTAAAAAGAATTTGATTTTTCTCCTTTTGTAGATCAGTCTGAGTACATGTCTATGTAGTAAGTTTTAATTTGGCAAAAATTGAAATAAAACAAGCAACATATTATATAGTTGGATTAGGCCGATTTCAGACACCCTACACCATTTCACCTAATACAATTATTCACTGCTTTTGATAATAATACAAAAAATACACATTATTTTAAGGCAAAGGCATACTTCCCACAAAAGTCTGCATATTGCAGGATACCCGAAACATCACATGACGCGATGCAAATTTCGCAAAACTTAGTTTTCTTCCTAAAAATTTTATTATTTTTACATAAAAAGCTAGAAATTAGAACTTGCAACATAGACCATATAAGACCTTAGTTTTCATGATAACTCCTGCCTATCCTGTTGGGGCCTAAAAGGTAGACCTATCTGATCCAAATTCCCTACCATATATTTTTTTTAAAATTGCTACTATGGGCCAATTTTCATAATATAAGATTAACAATTAGGACTTTTGGGTTTATATTTGCTGGAAATCCTTATGTGCGATGGGGTACAAAGGATAAACCTAGTAGATCCAAATTAGATAGAGTTATTTTCTATGCTAACTATTATGGAACAATCTTCGCCATGAAATACTGAAAATTAGAGCTTTTCAACACACAAAGGTTCAGTTTTCTTACGAACGATTATATATGTGGGGCATCAAAACGATTGTCCCATCGGATTCAAATTTTGAAAATTGCAATTTTGCTCATATAATGACTCTTCAAAAAACGCTATATGGTAGATGACCGAAAAAGTAGTCCGATCAGAATCGTTTGAACTTGTCCCAAGACGCATCGGTGTACCAAATTTCATTGAAGATCTCTAAAAACTGGGGCCTGTAAGCTGAACACAAAAATACATGGACAGATCTCAGTGGGACAGACAAGTTTAGACAAAGGTGGGTGTATCTTATGTTCTTCTGGGCGTTACGTCCGCACAAACTTAATATATCGTCTACCACAAGTGGTTTAGCATATAATTATAACACACTTTGTATACATTTTTAAGCCACTGAATCAGACTCTCAGCTGAAGTCTGGTATTACCATCTGTTAACCGTCAGAAAAATAGTGATTGCATTTATTTTTCAGCATTTTTGTCATTGTGTTTCAATTTTGGTATTCCGCAGCAAAAGTGACAATAAAACTCTCCAATAACAATTTTGCGCTGAAACAGAGTCCGAAGTGTAAACAAAAAGACGCAGCGTTATAATATGAAACAAATTGGCATTGTGCCGGTCTAGGGAAGCATTGACCGATGAAAGCATTTTTAAAAAAACCAGATGCATCATTGGCAGCCAATGATTTGTAGCCGATATCGGTCGAAAATTGTAATCAAATATTGGCCAAATTACCTTAAAGGTTAGGAAAACGGTAATCCTAATCGACCATCATTACGCTTCACATTCGGTAGCTGACAAGGTAAGAATTGCAACTGCAAAGTCAGTGTTCGCTGCTTCAAATCTCAGTGCGATAGAATTAATTTTGGTCGTAGTTCTAGTGAATGCTCAGTTGGTAAAGGCACAACCCTTGTCGATTAGGCTCACATTCCTTAGGCTATGGTCACCACCTCCCGTCACCTGAGTGATTGGTCATATAAGAAAAAAAAAATAAAAATTCACGCTCCGCATTAGCAAAACATTGCATAAAAGGAGAAGCATGTAAAATTCGTTTTCAACTGATTTATAAAAAAAGGCCTTCTGTATAAAAAAAGCCAAAATTGCTTCGTAGTTTTATTATAACTTTTTTCCATTACTTACTTAACCAAACAGTTCAAAAAAAGATATATATATATATTTAAGTGTTTTGTTTTCAATATAAGAGCGCGTTATAAAATTCTCTTCTCTTTCAAATTTAAAAGTACATGCGCATCACAGGCGAACGGTTTAAAATACCGGTTTATGCTATGGAAAATCATTTAAACAAATCCAAAGGAGTTTAGCTAAAAGTGTAACGTCGTTTAATTTGCGTAACGATGTCGCAAGGTTCAACGAGACAATTTTTCCTGCTAATGAAGCATTTTCATGGTATTATTACAATTCTGTCAAAAGCTTTTGTTTATAGAACTATAAATCAAATCATAAAAACACTGAAATCCTTTTAAAACAATTTAATCGCATTAGTGCGTTAAAAGCATCAACCATAATAGTTAAAAAAAAAAAAAAAAAAATAACGCTGATGCTGATGTACTCAAGTGCAATGGCAAAGTAATTTAATGAAATTGGTCTTCATTACTTTCCTGTACTTTTATAAGATGTATATGTCTGCACAATCACTCTGGCATATTTCACTCTGCAACTACAATAGAAAAACAACAGCAACAAAACAACGTCTTAATTGCATTCAACTGTAAAGTTCTATAAGAATAATAGTTTTTGTCATTCTTGTTGTTGTTTTTCTGTTTGTCTTAATTTTTTTTTTAAGTAGAAAAATATTATATTTTTAATACAAGTTGCGCTTTTCACGCAACGAAAAGAGCCATGACAAGATCATTTTTAGAGATAATGTTGGAAATTTACATTTCGTGTGGAAAATGATACAAATTTTTTGTTGAGAAGGCAAGACAAACAAAAGTTTCAATACAGTTTTCTCGTCTTAATTTGACACATGAATACATTTTATTGTTGCAGGAGTTTAAAACGTAATGCGTAAACTTAGACCTGTAGTGCTCGTACCGCAATCCTGGCGAAGCTTTAGTTCTCGCGGTTAAGGTTTGCAAAAGCAACTCTTACGGTGTAAGCTATTCCTCAGAATTGGATAACAAATAAACTAGAATCTATACACGAACATGTTATGCTTAAGCCCAAAAGCAAATATGTCGGTTGGTCGACTGACTTACACACATAAAACTTATGCTATGCGGTCTAAAGTGATTCGTACACAATGAAAAGTTTTCTTCCCTCATTTCATTGTACTTTTTTTGGCTCTACTTGCAGCATACGATACGTAAAGCACAGAACAGGGTCACCATGAACCAATGCGGCAAATGTCTGTCAAAAAATAAACTGCGAGCATATGTATGCATGCACGTTACAATTTCAAGAAACAGTAAAGAAGCTCATTTATGCAAAATCTACTCCAATTCACAACTACGAAGTAACAAACTATACTTTCCCATCATTGCTTTTTCTTTCCTTTTGTCGTTCGTTTTGTTTAGCAAGCAGATTCAGCTTTAACTCTATGATTGTGTCTCCGAACCACAAAACTTTTCCTGTTTACCAAGTTAACCAAACACCATCCATAGTAGAATTTTTTTTTTTTTTTCTTTTACTTTATGTAAAATGTATACATATATATATATATATATATATATATATATATATATGTAATCGAGCACGCACTGTAACCACACTCTCTAATAATGCACCGCGAAATTACAATATATACTTACGCATATACACTTGCTAAAAAGATGTATATTTGTCAAGTTTCGCTTAGGATTCGAAGAAACCATGAGAAAATTATATACATATGTATATATATGCATATGTATTGTTATATATATATATATATATATTTGGCTTACGTAAATTGCTTTTTGTTTTTCGCCCCAAGTATACAGTAATGTGAACACTGCACTATGCAGTAACTTTACATATTTTGCATTTTCATATGTCATCGCAAATTTTCTATAAAACACAAAAACCATTTCCCTCACACCCGGTTGCATTTAAACTTACGTATATATATACATATAGATACGCATTTGCACATCCATGCCATATACTTAAACTTATGTTAAGGATTTGTTATGCTGTTATATGTAAGATGATGTCCTTGCTGGCGCCATTGTCAACATCATTTGTCGCCTTTGAATGGATTACATGTGAAGAGTTCTCTTCCGTTCGTATCATAGTACGCTTGCTGTAAGCGGATACATATGGTGATGTGTTGAAATTAAGATCTCTACAGGGAGTACTAGAGAATAAAAAAGAAACGTTTTTCTTAACAAATTTAATACCAAGCTCCCATTATGCAAACGCATTCGGATTTATAAGCATAAGTATATAAAGCTTATAGCATTAAAATATCTTCTAAAAAGGAGGTGAAGACGCTGCAAGAAAAATTTAAAAAAAAAAAAGAAACACTTAATAAAAAAATTTGGTATTTTCTGAAATGAGCTTATCGTCGAAAGAAAAAATCGAGAAACTTTTTCAAATAAAAATATGTTACGGGAAAATAACTCAAGACACTTTTTTAAAATGTATCGACCAATCTATAAATTAAAAAAAAAAAAAGAAGAAAATATTATTTTCCTAATATTTTTCGAAGAAATTTCTTGAGTAGGAGTATTTTTCTAGTTTTGTTACCCACTCTATTTCTTCAAAGAATTTCTTTTTAATATCTTCTTTTCCCTGCTGGTTAGAGTTAGATAACATTTCTACGCGACACATGCCCTTCTCAATCTACGATACTTATTTTCGTATTTGCTGTGTGTGTGCACCGTCATTGGTTCCCAAAAGTATTGTATCGCATAAACAAATGATAAGAACTCATAATTGTTAGAATCTAAAAACGCGGTTGGCGTGCAAAAGCATTTCACCATGCCCCGTGCACATAGTAGGAAGCGTGTCTGCTACCTATTTTCTCTTAGGAACTTTTAAAATTCTAGTGACAGCCATTGGTCCGTTGTCGAAAAGTGGAACCTATGTTATGGGATATCAAAGCACACTTTACCTTATGTCAAATGCTCAGAAATGCCCGCACCTGTAGACTAACAAACGAATTATTAAATCAAATCTCAATCGTAATATCATTAGAATATAATTGTAACTTATAAAGTTTTTCACTGTTTTTACATCGTCTTAACTGATCGCCGAAATATTCAAGAATGGCAGTCGGAGGGATTAATTTTTGAGCGAACTCGGGGCGTGGTTGTAAGTTGGGAACGATAGAATTCGTCTTTTAGCAATACAATGCGCAAACTGACGGTTTATCTCTGTAAGGTTTTTTAGAAAATATGTTGTCTTTTCATTGACAAGACACTTGCGGGAGTGGCAAAATGGTAAATGTTCAAGAAATTCGACTTTTCGAACATAAGTGTGTGACAATATACGGGCACTTAAAACTCGATATGCCTTTTTCTTGAAGCACTATTTTCGAAAACAGCGCGCAGCATAATTTAAACGTTTAATGTATGTTGCGTTCTGATTTTTCAAATCGCTCATTCCAGCAAAACATCCCGTTCGCACATCGTCTGAGTCCAACACAAAACACACCAGATTGTTTGACTAGATCGTAAATCTCATCAGTGCCTTAGTTTTACAGCCCTCGGCAAAGTATTTAGACAAGTCGAATACCACATGTCATCCACTGTTTTCTCCGCATTCAGCTATCATCGGAAAAAGACTTCAAGGTCCTATCCCAAATAATTGAAATAATTGCACAAAAAGGCTGCCGATTAGTTGACATAAGCAAACTTCGCCACTGCCATATGCCGTATTTGTCCAGTTCTTTAAAGTCGTTTTTTCTTTTATTTGATCAGCCAATCTGTAGATATTACCCAAAAATGTGGTACACTGTTCGGATTATTGGTAGAGAAGAACAGAAAAAGCGTGTAATACTTGAGCGAGTTTAATTTAAAAGTCGAACCATCTGAAGCGAAAGGCAACTACAGGTTGTGGCAAAGGCAAAGTACGTTTGAAGAACAAAAAGTCATGGTAGATCTTTGTACGGTCTATGCGCCGAGCGGTCTACGGGACGAGCGAGTGAGAACGATGCGAAGGCCAGGTAGTTCTATTAAAGGACTTTATTTTGCGTAGAAAATTTGCCCCGGAAGAGCCCATGCCCAAGCACATCTCGTTGCGTCGATAGTCAAGGGTGTCGAGAGTGTTGGACACATTCTTGCGATCAAGAGTTTGTAGAGAAGACTTTGAAGCTCCGACCCATCTTGCATGAATGTATCGCTTTAAATAACCTATACCTTTGGCTACTGCTCTTAAAATTTAAAATACATTTGTATTCCTTTTTATTATCATACCCAAAAGATTAAGAGCCATCTTTTCTTCAACATTGATATTATCAAAGGAAAACCGGTGCTCATCACTTCCTCTGTGCGATAACAGATAGATAAAATTAATGATATTTTCCCAAACTCATTCAGATATGTTAGTGACATTTCAAGTATCACTCATAATACAGCGTTATTTTCGTAGGTCGGTGTTGCAAGGCGGGTCATTGCAATAGAGCGTAAAACAAAAATGAATAAATAGAGTGAAAGAAAGGTCACTGATGAACAACAAGAAGACGTAATGACAACAAACCCAATTATGTGTCAAGTTTGAAGCAAGACGAAAAATGTCACTCCCATAGTTAAAAACGAGAAAAAATGTCCGGAAAAATCTAAAATTTAAGTTTTTGGTACGTACGATATCGAAAAAAACTCTGAAATTCAAGACCAAGCTAACACTCTTTATGTATTTGAGAATTCATTTAATCATGTATTTTGTTTTATTTTTATAGGAGCAGCCAAATATGTCGAACGATGTTAAGTCATTACAAGTACGCGGGCGCTAGTTGCTAAATGTGAAGAGAAAAAAAACATACTTTTTAAATGTTGTCGACACTGTTGACATATTTATTTTCGTGAAGTTTACTGTAGAAGTGGTGCTAACTGACACGATCACTTAGGAAAAAACTCTTATATGCACGTTATCTGCTTAAGTTTAACTTTCTGAACAGTTTATTTGCCAAACTCTTCTTTTTCTTTTAAAAACATAATCGTTTCAATATTCATAACCTACAACAATGTAGTTCCACTTTGTAGCCAATTATTTATTCTCACTAACTTTCACGTAACTTTCCCGTTAATTGCGATCCCTTGATTTGTACACGAATAGTAGAGCAAAGCTTTGCACAGATATGGTATGCATTACTTTTAATCTAAATTCCACAAATCAATATTGACAAGAAAAAATGTGTATGTGATTTAAAAATTTTATTTTCTCCCTTTTTTGTTTTTGTGTGTGCAACTCAAATGAACAGGCAACCGCATCCGTTGCACGAATGCGAGCCTTTTGTTCGATGGAAAAATTACACTACCCACAAGTATAGACATAGAAAGTTCTTACGCACTCACATCCATCACCAACTGCATTAATAGACATCTCCGCCAGCCATTTAGATCAACATCGACAACGATAATGATGAGGATGCTGAGAACGATGACGATGATAATGACGATAATGATGATGATGATGATGATGATGATGATGATGATGATGATGCATTGAATCAACCACATCAAGGCTTAACAATCGCCATTGAATGAGCAATTATTCGTTTAACAAATACGAAAACAAAAGAGAGCATAGTATAGAGATATGTAAGAGATTGGTAATGGTATTGAACAATAATAAAAACAACAGAACTGATAAACTCCACTACTTACTCAATACTGTTACGTAAACCGCTATAGAGAGAATGACTAAATACACAATTTACAAAATTAGTTTAATTTTAAGTTAAAACCAACACATTGATGCCGCAAATGTTACTAGCATTACTGGCTTACATTCAGATGGTTTAAACAAAAAAAAAAAAAAATCAAAATAAAAATGCGAACAAAACAGAACGAAAGGGAGAAAAATGACACAGCGGAGAAGATGTTTAGGTTAGATACACCGAGTAGTGCAGAAAAAAAAAAAAAAATTCAATGACTGAATGATTGAATGACTCGTTGGCTGAGCAAATGGCTGTTAGGAGGGCGACCTACACGAGGGCGGACTAACTGCCGGAATGAATGAATAACTGACTGATTGACCGATTCACTGGTCATACAGTGAGTTTGTTTAAGTTTGAATATTACAATTGAAGGCGTGCGTCCATTTCAAATTGCTGAGTAAACTGTTTTTCAAACATTGAACAATTTTATTCAGAATAAAATTTTTTTTTTTTAATTTTTTTTTATACATTACTTCGTCTGCAACAGGCCGCATTGTCAGTCATTGCGGTATTTGTACGCAATTTGGACTTTTTTTTTTTTCAGTCTCTTTACATTTCACAGTGTATTCATTCATTCATTCATTCATTGTGAGTGGCTGCTATTGTATACATGAGTACGGTTGAATGTGGTCTGCTGGTGTGTTGATGACATCGCTTGCAACGTGACACAAAAGTCATTTTGTATATTCAGCAAAGTTTTGTTTTGTCGAGCATCGTTTTATTTTTTCTTTCCATCGCCATATTGTTGACGCTTGATTAGTTAATTTGTCATTGATAATAATGGAAAATAAATTTTATCTTGTAAATAAAAATTTATTTAAAAGTTTACCTTAAAATTATTGTAAAATATAATAAAATTTCATTTCATTTACGGAATTCTTATCCCATCTTTAAAACGTTGTCGATTCCTTCTCCTTTGCGTTGTAATAACACGAATACCATTTACGTTATGCGATTTATTCTCTCTCGGTCCCTTTTTTGTTTTATTTTATAACAATTATCCGTTACAGCTGTAAGAGACTGTTCCACGACCCTTGCCTTTTGTTTCAGTCAACAAACAAACCCGAAAAAAAACTTGGGTTAAAAAAGTTTGTTTGAAATTTAATTTTGTCAAAATCCGATTAAAATTTTTACAAAAAGACATTTCTTTCCTCTTATGCTTTTCTTCAGAAGACATCAGATTTTCGTACTTTACCTTAGATGACGTTTAGCAAATAAAACTAACTACGCAGGCAAAAAAAAAAAAACTAAACTTTTAATGTTAATGAGTTTAATGCGTTTCTCTTACTTTTACCCAAAGTTAAAGTAAATTCAAAAGTTTTTCTCTCAAATGTCTTGGTTTTGTTAAATTGAATAGAGTGTTTGATCTATTATTTGATTTCTTGTTACGGAAACTTTTGATTTTCAATTTTCCTTCTTTTTTTTTCTTTCTCCTTAACTTCAGCTATGCCGCTTATTTGGAAAACAGCCTAAGTCGAGTTTTTTAAACAATCAGGCTAACTATTTTCAAATGCTCTCTTCTAGAGTGGACTGTGTATTCATTTCGAGAATAATTTCTTTACGATTTGTGTTAAAATTATCTGGAATTTTTAATTAACTTATCGAAAAATGATTTTCTAATGCGCAAAGTAGGCATCTAGAGACATACACGTTTCCGCTAAACCCATTATTAATTTAGACTTAAACGTCGCTTCTTCGTGGTATAATGGAAGTAGAGTTATTTTTTTTTTACCCCCTTGCTCTACAATAAAAGAAAAAAACAACCGAGTGGATTTAAATTTGGGCAATAGGTTGCCCGTTCATTTGTACAGTGTTTCTGTTTTGCGCTAAAAATTCTTAAATAACGATGACTTTATCGAACAACGCATTTTATAGGGGCCCAAGATCCCGGTGACAAATTATGCACGAATAAGAGAAAAGAAGAAAGAGTCCAATTGCATACAAGCTTCAAACGACATTATCGATTTTTCGATTTTTCATTTAACGTTATGATCTGTTCATCCGTCCTTGCCGGATATCCTTATAAAATTTCATTATTAAGAATGCGATACTAGACTAACGTATTTTAGAAAATATTATTGTCATTTTGCGAAGTGATTTCACAACGACCTGATCTCATTTGACACACATTCTGCGTTTGACAACTAGACGAGAATAATACTTAAGATGTCGACACGTTTAACGGGTTAAGTGATCTTCGATTCCTATTGATTTTTGATTTAAGCTTCTTCTTACTTTTTAGCTGTTGAAGATCATTATAAATCGTGTTTTCAAATGGTATTTTCTTGCAAATAGCCTTAAGTCTGTTGCAAAAATTTGTAATCCTTCAAGTTACGAAACTTTGTGCGAAACTCAAGATCAAAGTTATTGAATATTAAAAATTCCAATCCAAGTGCAAGTTTTAAACCTCATGCATTTATAGACAAGTATGGCTATATGTGTTAATTAGTTAACACATAAAGCTGTCTTTCGACTGAAACCAAAACCAAAGCATGAACGTCATTCAACCTTACTCTGTCAATGCGAGATCAACTCTTCATGCAACGATTTTTCCCAAAACTTGAAAAGTAGAATCAGTCTCAGACTCCCGATAGTAATTTACCATAATGGGACTAACAGTAAAAAAGGCTTTACCATCTCTAATTTTAAAAATTCATTGCTATACAAATTCAATATTATATATGTTTACAATTTATAATAATTGCACTTGGGCCACTTTGACAAGAAGGCAAACTAACAACCTTTCAATTGTTTCCGTTATGCCTTACTAAGGATGTAAATAAGTTTGTGCGGATGTACGCAACATCTAGAATTACACTAATCGTTCAAAAAATGATGCATGCCTCTGCTTACGTATCTGCTGACGTATTTTTCAGTCTACAAACTGCAGATTTCAAGGTTCTTTAGGACGATTTGGTACATGGACATGCTTTGTCCGAAGATCAATAGCATGGAACATGAATTAGATAGGACTATTTTTCTGACCTCTTTTCTCTTAGCGACCGGGAAGCCTTTATGTGAAACAAAAGATTTGAAATTTTTAATATTCCTCAGCAAAATTCGGTAAAGCGTAGTAGATTGATATAATAAAATTATCATTTGATTTCAATCATTTCGCTTTCTTTACAGGCGTTTTAAATTCACGAAATGTTGTACGAGTTCCCCAGTTGTCATTCCTTTAACGACTGTCTTAGCCATTGGAAGGTCACTTGTCGTACGATGCGCTCATTATTGGAACCACCTCATGTCAAATCTCACAACTGTCATTAATTGCATTAGTCGCTTATGCGAAGGCATGCGTTTACTAACAATGATCGATACCTTTCTCTTTTATTCATTTTTTTCTTATAAACCGCCAGAGCTATTGGCTTAATTTTCTTCGTTTTTTTTTTTTTTTGTATTGATTTATATAATTGAATTTTGAAAGCACTCGTATACTTCGACTTATTTAACTATTTACTATTGAAATTCACAACAATGCGACTCCCTACCCTGCCCCATAAAATTTTTAGAAAAATTGCTCGAAAACTATATAATTACATAAAATTGGTCACAAGAACACTAGTTTTACCAAATACATATGGTTTGTCATAGAAAGTAAGTCTTTATAGGGCGATAGAGTGCAGTGTTTGATATGTTATAACAACAATAAGCTAATAATTGTATTAATGCGTAACAACCCTATAACAATTAAAAAAAAATTGATTTTTTGACAGTTTTTTTTTTTTTGGATGAAAGGAAAAAAAATTGAGGAGAGATATTCGGAAAGTTTAATTAGGCGGATATTTAAGTATATCTCATCCAAATTTGAATAAAAAAAGGATTGAAAGCCTTTGAGTCGCTGTCAGCCTGCTCAAACGTAATTTCAATAGATCTACGCTTGGGGATGCTTTTAAATGAGCATGTATAATTAATTTCTCAAGAAGTCTGCTACCTATCAGTCATCAGACAAGACATTGAGCACTAACTTATCACCAACTATTTACTTGAAATATTATAGATAGTTTCTTCGGAGGGCTTCGGAAAAAATCGCCAAATGTTAAGGAAAAAATTTGTTTAAGGCAATGAATTGTTTTCGATATATTCAGCATATTCCAAAGCATCTATGAAGTCAATTAAAAAAACATGTTCTGAAAAATTTCAAATAGTGTTAGCCCCTAAGTTAAGTAGTGTAGCGTTGTAAAGAAGCAAGTGTGCCCAAATTAATTAAACGCATAACCTACTTATTATATTCACTTCAGTATAATTTTCTCTACATCCACAGGAGTGATGAAAACCTTTTAAGGCCAACAAAATTGAAAGAATTTATAAAAGCAATTCTCGGCTTTAATATGCAGTTATTTCGAATAATTTGATAATTTTTCCACGGTTCCATGGTTCTCTTCAAAGTACTTATAGTCGGTTTCCTTAATATCACGCAATATATAATCGGCCTTTTAAGAGATGAGAAAATTGATTTTATTCCAAAAATACAATTTCCCGGAACCGCTTTAGCACTCCATCTGCCTGTTGCCAATAACCGAAATTTAAAAAATTGCAAAGACTACTATAGAGAATAAAACTTAATTCGATTATTGCTATGTTAAAGTTACCCATGTATAAGAACGAGGGCGGTACTCATACCAATTGCTGGAAAATTAAGGATAACTAACTAAAAAAAGACGAAAACTGGACCATACTATCCGATTCAATGTAAATACTGCTATAGATCCCTGTGAAAATTGGAAAGGAGCGTCGATCTTATCGGCTCATATCGCTTGAATTAACGAAAAGCTTTAAAATTTGTAGGTATTGCAAGCATACAAAACTAATCCCAAAGCAAGTTGTTGTTCCTATTCAGATTATGTTTCAGTTTAAAGTGTCAATCAACTTAAACAATACCAACATTGATTGGCAGCTTAACAGCCTATGGCTTGAGTTTTTAAATTTCGAATTTTCAAAGATAAGCAAATTGCAAAAATATATTGTTATAAAACTTAATTACCGGGGATATATATTGAAAACATGAGTAAAATGAGCAAACATTGAAAAACTAGTCCCTTTCTTACAAGTTTTATTAGTATGATTATAAAAGTATCGGCGTCAAAGTCGAAAGTGCACGCTTCCACTATCTATGAAAATCGATAATAAATTTTCTATATACGAGTTGTATGAACTGCTTGCAGACTCTCGCCTTAATTAGCTACAAAGTATTGCGAGTATTTAGATAATAGATAGAGAGACACGCTGAGTGGGAGCACAACTTTTAGTTCTTTCCAATATGATAAATTTTATCAACATGAGGCAGTTTTATGGACCGGAAAGACATTTTACTTGACGTTAAAAAAATCACTCTACATGTAAGCGTGGCTTCGAAAAATCAACTGAATACACCCGTTAATTGAACGGATTTTTTGAGTAAAACATGTCACGGATGAGAAACGAATAAAAATTTCTTTTCCGTAGTGCATCTATATTTATAGCGTAATTTCGTTTATTCGAGCATGTCGTTAACCACATGTTCGTGTCATTAAAGATTTTAATTTTCTAAAATTATATATGCATGTACGAATCCCCTATAAAAAAGTTCAATTTAACTGCAGTCACATAGAAGACAAACGAGACCGGATAAACGTTTCAACGATTATCAACTTAAATAGCCACTAAAGTCATTTTCCTTTTTTTCAATTTTTTTTTTTTTTTTTTTTTTTTTCTTATTATAATCGAATGGTTCATTAAGCTTTCATTGAGATACGAATAAAAATAAAAGAGTTTTGCTTGTTAGAAACAGACACAAAAATGGAAACAAAAGGAGAAAAAGCCAAACGAATGAAAGGATGACAAGAATAAAGTGCCTGTTGAATGGAAAAAGTAATTAGAAAAGAAATACAAAAAACAAATAGCAAAATATGAAAGAAACTAACATATAAAAGTAAAAAAAAACTAAAAAACAAAAACATAAGCAATCAAATAAATGCATAAAAAGGATAAAAACTTATCATTTTCATTATACCGTTTTCCTTTTCTTTTTTCTGCTAAGGAACAAAGAACAATAATCGTCATCATAGATTGTTAATAATTTCCTTAATTTTTCTTTTGTTTTTTTATTTTTATTTTTTGGTGTGTTTCATATTTATCGTCCTTCACATTGAAACATTGGCTATCATAAACTTTTTTGTGCTTTATCCTAGGAGATCAGTTTATTCACTGAGCACTCACAGCTAGCTCTCTGACTCTCATATATTCCAGTTAAGTTGTGAATTTACTTTATAAAGTAAAATAATTTATTTTTCGAAGGATTTGCCTTGCGTGTGCAGACAGATGCACTCATTATACTAACAATACCGAATGCGATTATCACCATACGGGCGGCTACATTCACATTATCTATCCCTTTTCATATGTTTACTTAATAAAACTTCGTTTTTTTAAAAGACAGAGCTAAAGGGAGTTAAAATTTCCTTTTAATAAACAAAGAGAGATTTCTTTTGTTTGTGTACACATTAGGTTTAATAGTAACATTGCTGCTTAGTTTCCATGGCTTTTACGTATAACAAAATCACCAAAGTTTCATTTAAAGACAATAAGAGGAATATTATCCATATGTTAACATAACAGAGAAAGACACGCAATAAAAGCGAAAAACAAACCTAGTCTCATATTACGTTCACTAGTCGAAAAGTGCTTTAGGGTTTCGAGAATGATGTTTCAATCACATTTAAGCAACATCAACACACAAAAACGACAACAATAGTATTACATTTACGATGGCAATATATATGCAATTGAAGGATTATTTGTTGCACTCTTATCTGTTGCCTTGTCAACAGCAATAAGTATACGAAAGGGAAGTAGAAATCAATATGTATATATATACATATATCATCTCAGCAAACATCTAGAATATTTTATAAAAGTAGCTTTCTTAAACTAAGCTCTTTGTAAAAGTTTGTGAACTGATATGCTCACTGTTATTAAAGCTCGCATATATGGTGTTGCTGTTCGGTGTGTCATCATGTAGAGACCTTAGATGGACACAGATGTAGCGTCGCGACGTGTATAGATCAGTGCAGTCCAGTTATTAACTCTGCCTGCGCATATTCCGTTTTCATGGATTCGATGTTAATTTGTCCTTTACCTATGTGCTTTTCATTAAAGCGGTTCCCTTGTAAAAGATGATGTTTCCGACAGCTTCTCAGAGATCTGATTATCATCCTAAGCTTGTTCTTCCATTTCAATTTCATGGAATTCTTTTGAAGGTCGGGCTTTAATCGCAAGTCGTCAGACGACCGTTTAATCCACCTGAGAGTTACCATTTTAATAGCGGAAGAGTAAACTTTACTGATGGCAATGTTTTCAAGTTTCAAGTCAAGAAAACTCTCCAAGCATTTGTTTACAACATGTAGACGGTAGTTGCGGGATTGCAGCAGCAATGTTTTCTTCACTAGGAGCACATTTTGATCTGCCGCGAACAAAATAAATCTTTTTCAAATTGTTTTCACCAAACTTGGAACTATTGATGATTGGTAACATAAAACAATCACGAATTTTACAAAATGTTAATTTTAAAGAACATTGATTTTCTTTAAATAATTTTAATGGGTTTCTCTTGCGTGTACCACCTATTCATGGTTAGAATATGTACATCATTCTGTTTGTCAAATATCAATATAACACGTGAAAAAAGATAGCACGCAGGAGAGACTTAGCGATTACATTGAGCCATCACATTTTAGAAATCCTATGCTTATATACATATATATACAAATGCGATATTTTAGAAAATATTAAAAATCATAATTTTCACAAATACTACTACTACAAAAGTGAAAGTAAACTTATTTATGAAATAAAAATCTTTATTTTTCCAATTCTTTCAATTTCATCGCCTTTTTCATCTTCACCACATTGAGAGGATTATCTCCGTGAACAGTTTGTCCTGGAAGAAAAACTTCATTACGCTCAACACTGATTTTTGAGCCTCTTTGGCCGGTAATTTCACATTCTTTTTTCATCTTTTGCACGTTACTGGCTCGATCGGCCACTTGTTTCCGAGTCGTATGCATAGGTGCAAGTCTCATACCCCGCAATGATGGGTTTGATGCAACGCTCTGGTTTTCAGAAATCACTGATCCACAGGCATAGCGAAATCGAAAGACTAACTTATCTATGTTTACGAAAACAAGCGTAACCGTACAGCAATACATTGATGTGAAACTCTACATGTTAGTCAATCTTTTCATTTTTATAACCCACGCCACTTGTGGCACAGAATATATATTAAGTTTGTGCGAATGCATGTAACATCCAGAAGGACTTAAAATAGTCCAACATTTATTGTACTGATCGACACAGATTATTTTGTAAACCGACTTAAGCGTGCCCGTCCGTCTTTCCATACAATTTTGTGTTCAACCTACCGGCTTTTTTTGACGCATTTTGACTTATCTTAGTATAATGGTATACTTCGAACCAAGGCCAAACGCTACTAAACGTGGATTGCATCGAATCGTTTTTGCAACCAATCCCTACAAATTTCGTGATAGTCAATATATGAAAACAAAATAGCAAATATTCAACATTTGTCGGCAAAAAACCCGTAATATTTTAAGAAATTGATGTACAAAATTGGGATCGGATGAGACAATTTTTTTAACTTCCACTCATACAAACGCACCCATGAAAAATAAATATTTGCACGACAACTAAGTCTTATTTGTAGAAGTTCCTTACAAAATTAGGTGAGAAATAACAATCTATGACAAGAAAATTAATACATCTGTCGACAATTTTAGTCCCATGCATATACGAACTCCCGAGAAAAGCATATCGCGTGGTTTAATTTTTAATGTTTTATCGCGAAAATACATAGAGAATTGTGTTAGGCGAAGCAATGCAGTATTTGTACTTTTCGGCCTGGCCCGACTATAATGTTTTTGCTTGCTTTTATCGAAACCTGAAAAAATGGCACTATTTCTAAGGCATACAAGTTGATGTTGTTCTTCAACCAGAATGAAGGGGTAAGACTTCAGGCTAAGTTTGTTTATCTGCTTTGGAATAAATCCTTTGTGCTTTGCACCCTATCAAGAATGAATATACAATGAATTGTTTGTGGATGCAATATGTACAGACAGCAAAAAAAAAATCCAATTTTCACGTATTCATTACAGGATGGGTACCAAAAGTTTCGCTTAAGCTTAAGCTTTAAAATTTAAAAGTGTTTCCTTAAAATAATTCAATGATAAATATTGTAATGTAATAAAGATTGCATAAGAAGTAAATCACCATAAAGTGATTTAGTCGATTTTATATTATGTTAGCTGATTTCCTTTACTTAGAGTTCTTCCTCCTATCAGCTCAACTCTCGATTATAAGCTTTCATAAATAATTCATAAACTCTGTTGCATTTGTATTACTTCTACCATGCACTAGTCTTAAACTTGCTTTTTGATACCTCTGCTGTTTGTGTATAAACTAAAAAAAAAAAAAAAAACAAAAACTAAACCGAAATTCTTTCGATGCAGTGTTAGAAATCAGAAACAATTGAGGTAGTGTATTGAAATCATCCTTATTGTTCAATAGAAGGAATATATGGATGGAATAATCGACTTTTCTATGCTCAATCCCTGATGAAACGATTAGCTTTTAAAAATTCGTCCTTGTGAAATCTACAGAAATGAATATACGTGCCATAACGTAAGGCGTTTTAGTATTTTAAAAAGATATCACCTTAAACAGTTCTTTCCTACTTGCGTGTCATTCGTTCGGTTACAAATCAATTTAAAATCTGACAACACCTTAGTAAATATTCGAGTAGGATTTTCCATTAACTTTTGTAAAAGTCTATGCAAATTTGTACACATTTTCGCGTCTTTCCAAAATTACTTTAATTCTTAATTTATTTTGGGATGCTTATCGCGCCACGCCTACTTATACTTTAATCTATGCAATTGATTGAAAGTTGCATCTATTTAGTTTACACTCTCTCAGCTTTTGTAGATATGAAAATCTCAAAACTAAAGGAAAGGTTTGGCGAGCAGAGAGATAGCCAGAAGAAACACATGAAATAGGATGATGGGCGTATACTTGCAGACACGTAAATGTGTGCGCAGACGGAGCAGAGGAATCAGGAAAGAAGCGAAAGGACATACATACGGTCAGGCAATGGTCGATATGAATGAGTAGGCAGTTAAAGAGATCGATTGATTCGCACATATGAGGCCAGCCAGGCGAATGAATGAATAGATATGGAAGATGGATAAATGGGCGTACGGGCGGCGAAAATATTGCGTTAACCTATGTATGACGTGAGCGGTACAGACCAATTAGCAATTTAACATACCTTTATTCGTCCCCTGTAGAAAACTTCTTACGATGTCCGCAATGGTAACTAAAGAATTTTATGTAATCGGAAATGAATAGAGGGAATAAATGTTATAAACACATTTCTCAAAGTGAGTCTGCAAAGTCTGAGTGTAAAAAAAAGCAAAATAAGTAGAAGAGCTCAAAGGCTTATAAAAACCTCATAAAACCTCTTCAAACACTAAATTTGGGATGAACAAGGATACTGTTATCTTCACTTATTTTTGTTTTTATGCTCTACACCACTGGTACACTAACTTTGTTCGGACGTATGCAACACCCAGAAGGCCTTCAGAGAGACACACCTTTTATTTTACCGTTAAATTCAGAATCACTTTCTATCTCGGTCTAAGCTTATTTGTCCGTCTTGGTTTCTTGTGTTCAATCTGTAAGTAAGTGTTGTGGCAAAGTACTGAACAGAACGGAGATTTTTGTCTCCTCAGTGAAAGCTATAGAAAAATACAGATATGATTTTTAAATAAACCGAAACAAAACTACACAAACTTGGAATATTTTTTAAAATATATTAAAAAAGAAAAATAAATCGATTCCCAAATGAAAGATCCAGTATATGATGCGTTTTCAATCTTCTTATTTTCTTCTCATTGATTTCATCTAGGAAACCAATTGCCAAAAGATTTATGTGATTAATTAGTGCGATACGAGGTTTTGAAGGAAGGTGTTTAATTCGATTCTGTTTGTTTGTTGAATAGTTTTGTTGCTAACGAACCACGAGGCATTACTAACAAGACGAAGAGTCTTAAATTGACATTTTTGTAGTATTTCAATATTACAGGTACTGGCTGTTGTTTATAAATATACACCTATGGGTATTATGCCTAAATTTTTAATGCATTAAAAATTGTTAAAATTTATTCAGTCACATCTGAGGTAGAAGCGAGAGTTCGTAATGTCTTTCTCAAATTTGAAAATGTTTACCCCGTATACCATTGTTATGTAAACCTGTGTTACATGTATATGAAATGTGACTGTACGAAATCAAAAAAAAAAAAAAAAATCGCTATGGGATTTACTAAAGGAGGCCAAAGTTCGGAAAAAGTTCGCTTTATTATATAATATCTCTTCGGCCCATGGACCCATATTATATATACGTGCAATAAAACGTTCAAAACTACTTAACATTTGAACTATCCTGCAAAATAAGCGAGAGGTGTTAGCTTCCACCAAATTCATCATTTTACAACAAAATTATACACAAGTTGTTTCAAAGAGTACATGCTAACGAATTCGGAAAACCATAGAAGATTTATACGCATCCATCATTTCAATAATCGTAGTCCTATCCGCAGACTTAATAAAATCGGAACTGGGACAGTTGGAGGAGCAAGGAATCTGCAATATTGCAATACGCTTTCTCAAGGACCTTTTCATATCTCATATATGAGTCCATACGAAAAACATGTGTTTGTAATCTCAAGTTGCTATGTCAGCTTTAGGAGCCGTGAGAGTAAGAATTGCAAATGACCGCCGGACATTGTTATTTCATGCGAACATGTATTGTATTTAATTTAAATGATTGTCATAGCCACAAAGACTGATTACCTTTAAAAACGCAATATGTCTGCTAGCAGGCGTGTAGTCCTTAGTTAAAAGAAAAGACTGCATGCAGTTAAAGTTAAACAATTAAAAACTACACAAAAAAAAAAAAAAAAAGTAAATAAAATAAGAGGAATATGCTCGGCAACAAGAAGAGCAATAACAAATAAATCCACTTGATGTATTGAAGTGGAAATATCATTAAAAAGTCAACATTACTAAACAACAGAGCAAAACACTATCTCTCCTAGAGAGATTT
This sequence comes from Glossina morsitans morsitans, assembly GCA_001077435.1. Classification (NCBI taxonomy): domain Eukaryota; kingdom Metazoa; phylum Arthropoda; class Insecta; order Diptera; family Glossinidae; genus Glossina; species Glossina morsitans. The sequence goes on from CCAG010008329.1 coordinate 86,357, forward strand.
CGAGAACCCATATAAATGCATGCACAGAATCAAGCGCATTTGTTACTTCAAGTAGTTTATTAAACCGAATAGATGCACATATGAATTCCGCATAAATACTGATATGCAGACGAACACATCGTTTGCAGACTTGCTACACTAGCGAAGAAAGAGCATAGCCAGACACCATCGATTGCATAGATAGATATACATATACAAACTGAAGTGCGCACCATGCATACTTTTAAGAGTATTGTCAATATTTATGATAATTTTTATACCACTGAAGAATCTATCTGAACTTTCCTACATATCTTCATACACATATATATGCATGAGTAGAGGGAGGTCTAAAAAATATTAATTCTAATAGAGCGAATTGCCTTAATAATGCTATAAACGCGTAAAAATCGCATGAACGACATGAAACTATGAATTGAATGAAGACGTAATACTTTTTTATTTTATATCTAAAATCAATGAAATGAATACAAATTGAAGTGATTTATGTAAAAATTATATAAAATTTCAAATGTTTTTCTTTTATTTTATTTTTATACTTACCATCCAAGGATGGGGGCATGCTAATTTTATCATGAAGTCAGTAACGTCAAAGAAGAAGCCTTAGAAATCGTATAAAATAGATATATACGTAGTCAGTGTCTCTGAATCGATTGCGCTATGTCTGTCCGTCTGTATGTCTGAATGGTGTATGTTTTTGGTCGCAAAAATGGAGATATCGACTTCAAGTTTGGCAGAAATATTGAAGGTTTTTCCAACAAGGTTGATTTTGAAAATGGACAAAATTGGCCAGAGCAGGCACCCGCAGTAAAGCGTAAACTAAACGTTGCTCTGCTTTTTTATGTGCAAAAATGGAAACAATCGGGCACGCCCACGCAAAGTTTTTCTTTTTTTAATTTTTGAGGCTTTAATGCTTATTAATAATCATAAGGTGAACAAGACCGAATAGTTAAAACTATTTTCTACATTCCTCACATAAAGACACATCATCTGCCTAAAAATATATTAATTCTAAAATAAAATTTGGGGGACACCATGACCTGGTGGATTAATTTTCTCTTAACAACATCGTCAATATGACTATCAAATCAAAGCACTTGGAGAATAAAATGCGATAAGCTAAGTGTGTTAGCCCCAAACTAAAGGCCGGGAATGTCACGATGTAGTGGACTAACATTTTCATGACAATACCATGCATATGGGTATTAAATAAAACGCCTTGGGAAGCAGGATGTAACCAGCTAACCATGTTAATTCTAAATTAAGTAAGCATGCGGACGTCACGACGTGATGGATTAACTTTCTCTTAACAATACCTTTTAGTGAAAGAAAATTGGGAAAGAAAAAATTGTATCTCATATAAGCATAAGTAAAATTATGGCGCGCTAACGATTTTAATGATGGTGGGTATGAGAGATTCGACTCCAGCTGAATATTACTGTCGTACTTGTTTTTAAATTAAAGCCAATAATAATAAAGTAATTAAGAAAAGCTTATCGAAATAATTTACAACTATCCAGCTCAGATCAGTTTCAGTTTTCAGATTACGTAGAAAATACACTTAACGTTATTAAATTCATGTGAAAATCAATGTATATTTACACACAATGACTTGTGTTGTTGCATTCACTCTTTGCCGTATTGATTACGTGTACTGCTATTCTCTCTTTGTTAGTTACATTTTAAATGTGATTGCTTTGGCAATACCCCAAAGATTGGTATTTCAAAACCGTACAAGTATTGCGTATACCATAAACTGAGTTTCGATAGCGATCAAGAAAACAAAAAAAAACAACAAAAAGTGGAAAAAAATTGAAAAATTTAGCAGTACTTACGTACATACGTAGGCAGAAGGAAACAAATGGAAAATAATAATCACGGCAGTGCCAATTCCTTAGAGTATTTTTGCGCCAGATTGGTTAAAAGTGTTTCACATACATACGTCTCTTCAATTGCTGTCTTGGCGACTGCGAGATTGAATGTGGGCGGAGAGAGGGAAGAAAGGTTTACAAAAGCGAGAGAGCACTCGATTGGCTGCGCACGTACATTTGTTTTAATTTGTTTTTTTTTTTTTTTCTCGTATTTTTAATAAATATTTTTAATAAACCTAATAGAATCGTTAATAGGAAAGTGTAAATCCCCCGAAAGCCTTAAATATTGTCACACTGGCGCTCACACTCAATTTGCTAATGCAATTTTTTAAAGGATTTTTTTTGTGGAAAACTTTTATTCAATTATTTCACTTATTGAAAAGTTACATAAATTGTTGATCTAAATCTTTTGATTTAATGTTCAACTGATTGTACAGTTTTTCTGAAGTCATCAAACCCATGATTTTTCATTACATGCTTAAATAGTAAAATATTATCTTTTATGGTTTTCGTTGTCCTTAATGCGTGTGTAATACGCATAAACTGTTAACCGCAAAATACATAAATAAATTCAGTATTTCTATGTACGCTTTAATGTGTGTGTCTTCTAAAAGAATATTTAGCTTTTGTTTTTATTCGCATAAACCGCACGCACGTTAGTTTCAATTCAGTTCCTTTAAATAGGATATAGATACGAATTTACTTTTCACTAGAATTGTGAGGCAAAAGAATTATTAATCTAATCAATGCAAGCAAAATCACAAGTTAGCATACATTTGATTGCATCTATGTATATATACATATATATATATATATATAAATATATATATATATATATATATATAAGTGTATATCGATTTCTATTACATTTCTGTTTCAAAAGTACAACTGTACTTGGTTTAAAACGAATCCTATACACTCGTCATACACTTTGAACGTTTAATGCAAATACGAGGAGTGTTTTTTAAAAAAGAAGCAGCGACCTTTTATTTTTGTCGAAAACTATATACTTATTCATCAATATCTATTTATATTTAACACACTTGTGTCAGTGCTTTCTCCAGTCCGCGGACATCTGTGTTTTCTTTCTTTTCCAATGCTTTTCAGATATTCAATTTTTGACTTTGGTAATCGCATTAATACTTTACCTTAGACTCGTATCGTAACATTATCAACTTCAATAATTACAACGCTTTGTTTTGGCTAACTGGTTCTCAGAAATCCTAGTTGGCGGAAAAAGTAAAACGTGAAGTGAAGGGGAACCAGCAAGAAATAATGTATTTTTTAGTGGAGGGAAAGTGGGGAGCAAAATATGAAATGCAGTTAGCAGGAGCATAGGGCAAATGAAACTGTCTGGATGGGATGAAGTGCAGGTTAACTAAACTTAAATAAGTTGATTTGAGGGTTAATACTTTTTCCCCAAACTACATGGACAAAGACTCAATATTCCTTACATTTTCAAAAAATGAACCGTAAGCTCAATAATATCGCATAAGGACCTGTCAATATTTTTTCCTCGTGTTGATCGGGCGAAAGCTCAATATTTTTTAGGCTTTCGCGAAGTGAAGAAGTGTAGGTTACGTAAGTTTGAATAAGAGAGTCTCAACAGTTTTTCCCCGGACTGGACAGGCAAAGGTTCAATATTTTGTAGACTTTCAAAAAATGAACTGTAAGCTAAGTAGAGACGAACGACGAGTTCTTAGTATTTTTCCGCCGGGGTAAACACAAACTGATGCTCAATATATTTTTTGATTTTCAAGGAATAAACTCTAAGTTAAATAAAGTCAAGTAGGAAGACCTTAATATATTTTCCCCTGGCTCAGTATTTATAATAACAATACTAATAATATTAATTAGTTTAAAAAAAACCAAGCCTGTTCTTTCTCTATTTCAAAAATACTTTGAATATTTTGCTTAACATCTTAATTTTTCCTACTTTTCTACTTTTCTTTTTTTTCTTTTTTTCAAAAATATTTTCATGCTCCGGTAAGAAGTCACTTGAAGCAAAAAGAAATTTCTATCAAGTAACATAAGAACCACGTAAAACTATTCCAATGTAAAATGCACAGCAAGCATTCCTCCATGTTAGCTCAAAAAAATTTCTAAAATTTGTTTTAAATCTATAGGAGATAGTCAAAGAATATTTAAGAAATACAATTGGAAGACCTTCACACTAGGTTATCATCAAATACTCTCTTAAAGCTTTCTTATCGGGAACAATAGATTTGCAATTGCGCAAAAGGCTGACATCGTTTACATTCAACTATTTACTTATTATAATTACTTGACTTACACGGATCAGGGTTCGGTTTAGTGTTCTTGGTTACGAGGAAGCTCGAACGTACTTGTTCATTTTTGTGGTCATAGCTCTCTTTTTCCCGCAACTCAACGGTACTCGGTAACATATGAACCCTGCTTGCTGTCGAATGTAAATTTCATATTTGCACCGTGAACGCAAAAAAACGATCGTAACATTTTTGTATTTCATCATGTGGGCTAGCTCGGTGTGAAGCGTAAGCCGACCCAAAGTAATAAGACAGGTTCTTTTGGGTAACATTACACATTATTTTCAAAAACTTAAAGTCTTTTACTGTACCTTAACTTCTTTAGACAAAAGTCAAAATCTTAACCTATGCAAGTTCGTTATGTAAATTTTACTTCACTGATTCTGTCGCGAATGATTTAAAAAATTACTTTTTCAAATCGCTGCATAACGAAGTTAACAAGTAAAGTTTAACTTCTATTCCCTAAAAAAGGGTTCGCACTATCCGGAAAAACAGATAAATTTTCTCGGCAATATTTCTGCTTTTTCTCAGGTGCTCGTATAACTTGCTATCAATTTCCTAGAATCGTTTTTGGCTTTTGCATGTTTACTTGCAATCGCTTCGCGCTAATATGTAATCGCTTATATACGCGGTACTGTCTGTCTAACTGCCGTCGGAACAAGGCGCAAACCTGGTTGCAAATGTTCCTCATCACTTTCATTAGTTTGATTCTATAAGTCCGCCATTTGCAAAAAAGTTCACATTTGCTTGTCCTTTGTAAGTTAAAATCTCCAACCCTAAGGCTTTTAGTTTAATGTTTGCTCTTATATTTTTCTCAACCGAATCAGACCATGATTGAATTGACGATTCCCGAGAAATTATATAGGAATTAGACAGAGTGCATTGAACGTGGGCTTTAATTTTCTTGAAGTGCTATCAAATTCTTAAATTTATTTACCATGTGCAGTGGGAGATAAGACATAGTATACTACGCATATGAAGTACATTAATCTGCCCTTTACCTTGAAAGCAAATAACAAATCCCCAAATATGAAATTTGTAACAAAGTTATAATCGTGGATCGTCGGCATATGCTTACCTGTAAAGAATATATAAAAATTGTAAAACGAACACAAGGGTAAAAATTTTAAGCAACAATTTTTTTTCTTTTTTTAATATGAAACGTCACTCAGGAAATGTCCCTTGCACGTAACAACGTGATGGTTGGAAATGCGTGGGAAAGGAAAACGAGGTATGGAGTGACTGCATACTAGTGAATGTGTGCTGAATCGGGACCGACTTTACCAACTAGACACTCGCTGCACCAACAGCCAGATATGGTCACACCGCACTCATATTTAAACCCACGAACGCCGACTTGGTCGCTATTCCTATCTACTCGGTTATGGGGTAACTTAAGGGTAACTTTGCAGGATTTCTGATCTGGTATAATACCATCTTTCGTTGATAGGTTAAAAATTCAGCCTAAGCCGAACATAATTTTCTAGTTTTCGTTTAACGCTACAAATATTCTAATTTGTTCAATTTCAAATCCATATAATTTCTCAAACATAATGACTCCTATATACAACTCCTAAATACTGAAAATGCATTCGACTTTCATACTTTCCAGAATACTTACGAGACTAAAAATGCTGATGTCATTACGAGAATACTAACAATGAGTACACTTTTCAATGTTACAAATTGCATAGAAAATTTAGTATGCAGTTATTTACTTATAGTAATCAATATAAAGAGGAAAAAAAAAACTGCTTAAACGTAAATCCACATTTATTACAACAAGTCCATTGATGGCTTTTCGTTCATTGGAAATAATCTAGAGTCTAAGAATAAATACAACAAAAAAAAAAAAGGAAGAACAAGAAAAAAAACAACCAGTAAAGAAGAATAATGTATACAACACAAATTTCACAAACAATGAACATCAGCAGGTTTCCTTTAAAGACAATATATGTGAGCATGTGTCCGTATAGACAACTTAAATACAAACGTGTGCGTATAGTTTATACCTTTTGGCTAAAAACAACATCATAAATTTTACATGGTAGCTCAAGGTGTGTATGCACATATGTCTGTCTACCTGTTTATACGTACGTTTAAGTTATGTGTTTATAGATGAATATGTGTTTTATTACCTTTTACGACTCGTCGTCCCTCTCTCGTCCCAATCCCCTTACCCTTTCCCTTCATTCATTTTTTCTTTCGAACTTCTGCCATTTCTCACAACACTAAGTTTACGCATTATGTTTAAAACAATTTTCCAAGAAGGAAAAAAGCATTGCTTTTGTTGGTTTCATTCGTTCCTTCGATATTCCATAGTATGGATGAAATAGTAAATATGTATAAATATTCTACGAAATCAATTGCAAGTGTGTATTTTTATATAACAATCTACCATCCACACACGATTTGTTCTTTTCGTTATGTGTACTTGTTGTTCGGGAGTGCGAGTGTGGGTGTAAGTAACTGCGTACACTCTGTTTATCGTATAGTATCGTATAAAACCGAACATTGAACAAAAAAATAAATAAAATGCATTTATCTCCTTTAATTTGCTACAGTAGCTGTTTGTATACCTGTGTGCGTATGTTCATTTTATTGATACTTATTTGTTGTGTTACCAGGAAACAAACACATATCCATTTTTTTCAAACTCTGAGGCATCTACATGTACACCTAGAAACACATATGTAGCAAATCTAACGCATTGTTATTAGAACTTAAGCTTTACTCTAAGCATGTGCTTGCGTTTGTGTATATACTTGTGTGTGTAGCGTGAGTGTATGTATACATACATTTCGTAAAGCTTGAGTGCATTTATAACTGATAGCATAGTATATTAAAGTTTGTCAGTTTAAATTTTTTTCGATTTCGTTTTTTTTTTTTTTTTTTTTTGAGGAAAAAATTTTTTATGTAGAAGACAGTAAAAATGTACTAAATCGTCGGGCGATGGTAGAGAAAGTAAAGATAAATTCAATTAAGTGCAGAACAAAAAATATTTATGTGTATAACGCATGAAAAATAAGACAAACGAAATGAAATTGAATTTTTTTTTTTTTTTTTGTTCTTCTGTCCAATATTAAATTAGGATTTTTTTTTTTTTTTTTTTGGCATTCTATTGAAATATCTACAGTGATTCCATACCAGTTAAAGGAAAAATTGGTTACATATCCAACGAAAATAATTTTCAATAAAAATTGAACATTTATTCTAAATCCAAGACATCGTTACGTCGATCATTCTGTTTAAGGGGAAATGTAAAAATCTTAGAAAAAAACCCGCGTAAACGCATTGTTGAAATGGAAACCGTAATTATTCATACCACGATGTGTGTTCAAAAAAACGAGGTAAATTTTCAAATTTCGTGGGCTACGTTTATTCGATTTGCGCATTTTTCTGTGTCATGTTGGTGCACCAGCGTATATCGACATTAGCAGCCCTTTTGCATTTTTAGCTCGTTTTTCACAGATATAACGGTTAGCTCATGGTTGGCTCGTTTGGCGAATTTTTCCTATTGAAAAAAATGAATAAAATATATAATCACGGGGTAGGATGACTTCAATGGATTAACTAATTTTCATCCTTCGTATCCAAATAGATGAATGTAAGCAGAAATACTGCTGAGTTGAAAAAAGTTGACTCCGAAGCTATTAATAAAGCAGCTAAGGATTTTCCAGCAATTGTTGAAGACATTTGTTAAATTAGCCCCAATACCCAATCGACCTAATCAACTAGAAACGTTTATATCCGCAATAGATTTGAAGATTTTTTAATTCCGGATAACTCAGATGCGAATCTTACGGACTTATAAACTCTGCAAAGATAAATGGGACATTGATTGTTCCAACTTCTTCTCACTCGTAGGTGTAACAAAATATTTCTAGAACTTAAACGTTTTCATTGTTTTCATTTTTAAGATATATTGTTAATCTGTGTTGTAGTAAAGCCTTGTCTAATGTGTTTACTTGCATTTCCAATACATATTTCGCGGCTTTAGGAACGGAAAGCGATATCCTTCTTCTTGCATAGACATGTAACACAGCGTATTGATAATCACATCTTGGAAAATGTATCCAATTATAACGATTTAAAGGTTGTTTTTGACTCAAAACTCCGCTTCGATACTTACGTTATGGCTAATAAAACTGGATCTCTTCTTTAGTTTGTAAAAATGTAATGGCTCTTATGTTACCAGCAGCTTACATAGAGCTTCAATCAGACCAACGCTAGAATATTCGCCTGCCATCTGACTTCCCACTTACGGATGCCGTATTGACCGTATGAGTCAATTCAACGCAACGTCATATTATTTGCTTTGTTTTGATTTGAAAGGAGATCATATGAAAATAGATTGAAACTCAGTGATTTATCTACTCTAGAGGAATGCCGTGAAATGATCAATTAAACGTTGTTACTGAAACTAATAAAACCTTCTATTTATTCGCTTGCTTTATTACAATTCCTGGTACGGTCTTTAGTATTTACAATAATGCCAAACTGAGTATGAGCTCGTGTTCAACCCATTCCGGGTATTATGCAAAATGTTCAGCGAGCATGGCCACTTCCTCGATTCCTTGGTCCCTTCCTCCGATAAGACTAACGGCATCACCTTATACAACTAACGGGCCAATTTCTCGTACTCTGCTCAAACACCCATAAACCCGATTATAACTTATTACAAATTGTTTATATCTATAACATATGTTTACATAACTGGACTTTTAATTCTGTGTTATTCATTTTTTCTCCTAGTGCTGTCAAATAATTAATAAACTTACGTATTGTGGGATTTACATGGACACGTTGTACTGCTTCTTCATGTTGTAAATAACCTAAGTTTTTTCTTTATTTGTTATAATATATATAATTGATCGGAAGCGGAATTTCGTTAATAACAATAATAATGACAGAGTGTTGAAGAAGAATAGTATGCTTCCCCTTATTGGTAGTGAAAATAAAATTGTGATTATTTCATTGTCCATGGAGGCCATTTTGCAATTCTGGCTCAAGACATTGTTAATATGAAGCCTTTACTCAACTTAAGGTTAACTTATATTTACTTATTCATCATAACACTCATCGAACAGGCATGCACCAACCAGGCTACTATCGCAACCTATTTTTTTCCCCCAATTTTTTTTCTGCCTAACCATCACCGTATTTGTACAAGTATAAAAAACGTCACCTGACTGACGGCTCATAAAAGGAAAAGCCATCTTCGTTCTTCAAGTATACACGTAATGAAGTAGGATAGACAAAAACAGCTGGATTCACAAATAATTCTGTCATTTATCATTGGTGAAATTTAGTTGTCTGATAGCCAGTTAATTGGCAAGTACGTATATTAAAAATATTTTATCAAGCAAAAGTTAGTAAAGCCATATAAAAGTAAAAATAGTAATCCCTCCCAGTATACGAACGACATTTACAAACACAGAAAAGAAAAAATCCTGTCAATTAGAGAAATATATATAACATTTTCTTCAATAATCTCACACGGTTTCTGCAATTTACTGCTTTCCTCAAGCGTAAATTATTATACGTAAAACTATATGTACACCCAAGCACATCCACGTATATAATGTCGTTGAACCAAACACCTGCATTTAATTGGAAAAACTATAGAAATGAAAATAATAACTAATTGAGCAAAGCGAAGGACATCTTCTAATAATAACTCTTGGTGAGAAATAAGTAAAGACTTGTGTAAGGCTTAAGCCGAATCTTCTGACAGGTATTTCCTTTTATATATAAAAATAATTAAAGTATTATTTACTCGAAAATTATTACTAATTCGCCCTTCTTGATGTCTAGAAAGGCTATTATAATAAAATTGCTTCTAAGCAAGAACCACTAGTCCGCACAATATCCTATGGAGACGGCTGCTAGTTATCTCATACAAACTTAAACCTGAGCTGCTTCCGATTACCTTATAAAGTTATGAATATATAAAAGTGACCCCGAACAAACTACAGTTAATGTGGACTCGATATCTTATTGACTTCCTTTTGCCTGACGAATTTAGAATCACAATTCATTTCAAATTTTGGTTTTCGACTAATTCGATTATTATCCATCTCTGCGAAGTTATGGACATCTAAAGTCCTTGACTATATTAAGTCTGCTCAGTTGATGGGTAATCTTGGCCGTACATATATATGCATATCTTGTGTATTTTGAGTAGTTATTGTACAACAAACTGAAAAATATTAAATTCGTTGGGCACGTTGGCCGTTTCTCACCCTCTGAAGATATGACCAAGGAAAAGATGGCAACCGGCTGCCAGTCATTCTCCTTCTCACCTTCTATTAGAAGGCTGGAGTTTTTAAACTTCTGTAATAGTATTCTAACTCAGCTGATTTGAAAGAGATTCGCGTTACTGTATTGTACTGCAACACACATTAACATACTTACATATACAGACTGTTCGTAATGTATTTTGAAAATGAAAGGAATTGTAATTGTTGAAGACCATAGTTTAATCAATTTAGCCCCGTCTGCCTATACATTCAATATTGTAGATAGTTCTCGCGGAAATGAAGATAGAAAGCATTTTAAGCTTAGGACTACATTTCAGGTATGAGGACGGCCGTGGTGCACCTACAATAGATAAAGAGAAAGTAACTTCTGGAAAAGGAAAAACTCGAAACTTTGCTGCCGATAGCTAACAACTTAGATGTTGCTCTAAGATATTTCAAAATGCAATGTGGGAAATGTCTAATTAGAGTAACTGACAGTTCCGCAATTAATCGTTACATATAACATAACAAACATTGAACCAATATACTTAGAGTTTTCAATTCGGCATAAAGCGAACGGATTCTCTTTACTTATTTGAAGGTAATTGTAGCTTTCTTTACAATTAGGGCGTTTGCAAATCGTTTCAAAGATATATGGAAGAGAACGATACCCAGTTCCCATATCTATGAGGTTAGTAGCGAATGTTACATAGCGAAAGTTAATTTTCATATTTTCTTTAAGAGTAGATGCACTAAAGGATGAACACCATTCCATAGCTATTATAAATCACATGTTACATACATTTAAACGCACACAATTACTTAGAAAATCTCGCCCTGCCAATAAAGATTTTTAGAAGGAGAGCAAAAAATGCAAGAAAAAAAGAAAACTTAAAAACGTCGATAATTATGTTTATCGGTAATGTGCAGTTGTGGCCCAACACGGTTAGCGTAGCTAAGGAGGTACTTCGATGTTGATCTTAATTCTCCTGGAAAGGCATCATCGTCATCATCACCCAGCATAACCAAAGCGTACAATAATTGCAGGTGTGTAAGTTGCGATTACATACCTTTGTCTGAGTGTAGACGGAGTGAATGGGTGCTGAGTAAGTAAGTTTATTCGTTCCAATGAAAAAAAAAGTGTATGTAGAAGAAAATAAAAAAGAAAATTAAAATTTATGCTCATGTTTTCCCTTAAGATTATACATGAGTCGGTGAGCGTTGTTTGTCTTGTTTAAAATCCACAATCAAACTGAAAACCCTCTGTCGCAGCTGCAATACTAAGGCGAATAATGCAGGCATGTTTATATAAGGATTTGATGAAAGCTGAAACTTTTTACGCATACACACGCACAAAAATATATACACCAGGAGAGAGAAACGAGTCTACCTTCACTTACACTCGTGTGCTTAAACATAAGACACTAGTCTTCATAAACTTAAATTCGATTGTGGTTGATTGGGTTTCGTATGAAAACTTGAAAATTTATATTTACAGAAGTTGGATAAATTACTACCAGCACACCCACACTCCGGCATACTTAGGCGCAGACACTCACTTTTATGCATTTAAACTTTTTACACTAACTAACTACTCAAAGTGGGTATGCGAGTGCGTTTGTGCATGTATGTGTGTATATGTGTGTGTACAAGCAGCTTGAAATTTGTCTGAAATCCCTGTGAAAATTTGTGTTGTCAAAATTTGCTATAATTTCATTTTGTGTTCTTGTTTCTCTGTTGTATATATATATATATATATATATATATATAAACCATAATCCAATAACTAAAATTTAATATCGAATTGCTTAGAGATTTTATACAAACACGTACAGATATGTCTTCATACAAGGGTTTGAATGAATGCTTCGATTATTTAAACAATATTTTGCTTATCGCTTAAATATGTCTTTTCTTGTTTAATTTTCTCTCTGTCTCTCCCGATTATTCATCCCAGTTTCGCCCTTATACTCCTTATTAATCTAAAAAATACCGACATACAAGAGATAAAAATTTTATTTATTCATTGAATTTGTTTTCTTCCTTCTTATAGACAATAATTTCTATGCAATCAATGTCATTTTCATTATTAGGCTCATTACTTTGTAGACAAAGTAATATAATTTGGTGATTGTTTGAAAATTTAATATACATTTTTAATAAAAGCCTAAAGGGCATTCTATGGCATAGAGAAATAGAAATAAAACAATATTAAAAATCTATCCGCAGCACCGGTACTCAGTGAAATATTTATGCCATTCACACTTCATTTCATATTATCATAACATTTGATTTTTATGGTGTTATTACTATACGAGAGTGATATATATATATACATATATATATATATATATATATATATATATATACATATATCCACATACACAAAAACTTGTTGTTTTATACATTATTTAGAAAGTATTTTCATCGCTCATGCCCATTTCACATCATTTCCCATAGAAGGATAGAAAAAAAAAAAAAGAAGACGTATTCTCTTCAGTAATGTTTTGTCTATTGCACCGAAGCGAATGCTAGCAATTTAATTTTTCCAAAAATCGCAAAACAGAATAGAAATATTATCAAAGTTATAATAAAGGAAATAGTCTGAAATGGTCAACCTGCGTGACCTTGACGCTTGAAAATTACTTTATTATGAAATTTTCCAAGAATTACAACAAAAATTTCTTAAATTAGCAATAATTGGAAAATGAGAAGAGAATAAGGATTTAATAGATAATAATCTAGTTATTCTTCTGGATGAATGAATCAAAGATGAGAAAGAGATCTCAGAAGGATTCTTATTTAAAACTGAATACCATTATATCTAAAGTACCTTTGAAAAGCACTCATTGTTAAGTTATGGTAAAATTGTATGAATGCTTTCGAATAGATAGAAGATGTATTCATCGCTGTAGATTCCTTAGTTTATAAGAGCCTCTTAGTAAAGATAAGGGATTCATTTAACTCCCTTTCTCTCCTCGTTTGCTAATTCTCAAAATTCTTAACTCATTATTATAGATTTATAGATTTGTATTAATTTTATCATTTTTACTCTTATTGTCATTATTACTATTGTTTATTGTTATTATTCATTTATTTATTTACTTATTTTCCGAATAACTTTTTGGACTAGAGGCCCTTGCAATCAAGTCAATCAATTCTGTTTAGACAAAAAAAGAAGGAAATCGCAGAGCTTGTAATTACAATGTTGTTCTGCTTCTCAATCCCAATGTTACAAATTTTCTTTTATGTCCATCACCGAAAAACCGTAGTGTACAAGCATAGCTGCATCCAAAGTATGCACCAAAACTTTTATACAGGCTGGATGACATTGCAACGTAGATTTTATGACAAATCTAATCAATTTCATTTTTTCGAAATTCTTTGATGCAAAAATTAATATTAGCTGCCTTTGTTTAGAATTACATAAGTCAATTGGGTTTTCAACATGCCAATACCATGCTATGCCATTTTTATTTCAGAACAAAGGAACGTTAAGTTTTTTGAATGTCATTTTAGTACGCTTGAACTCCGATTATGCTTGGCCAGGAAACCGCCAGCTAAATTTCGCATCTGGCGCTGGGACGATGGTTTGCAGTAAGTTAACAAATTTTTCGTATAAATCATATCGTTCGGCGTCACGTATGACAATCGTCAGCGCTTCTTCCTTGTCACCTTTGCAAGCTTCCGCACAAATACATTAGACAAAGTTATCCGGGAAACCGATTGCTTCATTCAAATTGTGCGAACGTATTTTTAACTTTCAAAAAACTTTCAGATGATCTCAGATTAACTTCTACTACGAGGCTCACTTGTAATCTCAATTTCCAAAATGGTCTTTGCCGTTTGACTAGAAATACGTGACAATAGCGCACATGCAATATCCACGCTTGTTGAGAAACAGGAAAGAAGTAATGGAAGGAAAGAGACGTCGATTGAAAGATCTATTTTCACAGCAGCCGTGACGCCATAAATATTTCATTTCTTTACGTATTCAATTTTATTAAATTCATAATTCTTTAAATTGTATTGTAATAAAAGTACATGCTTGTGTGGGTGAATTGCATAGTGAGTGCATATGCAATCGCACAACAATTATAAATGTATGCGTTCAACTTTCTACCTTAACTTTTCCTAATTTGAATATTCCGTTAACATATCGGCCAATAAATGAATAGACGAACAGACGGACAAGAAAAGGGGGCTCAGTTCACGAGCAATATACATATGTGTCATGCGATCACTGAAGTAATGTTCTACATATTACAAATCGACAAACGTATCTAATGTAAAAAGTTCGAGAAAGTTTCCGGAAATTCGCCCAAATCGTTGCATCAGAAAGAGATCGACAAGCTTAGCTGAGCGAAACGCATTGAATATTTTTTAGTGCCGGATATTCGATTAGCTTTTGATCATCAGCGATTATCCTCTCCTTTCGCGAGTCCGCAAATCAACAACAAATTATTTAATGAGTTGAGTAAAAAAGGCTCGGAATTCAAGCGATTTAGCAATTTTCAATTTTATTGGGTGTGCAAACTATAAAGTTGGAGCGAAGCTTTATCTTATTTTAAATTGAACATTTGTATGTGAAGACATTTGGTAAGTTTGTCAGCAATGATTATGGCAAATGATTAGGTGTGGGTTACTCTCCAAGATGGACAGCAAAATCTCCTTGTCGCCCAAATCGACAATCTTCTCTGGAACTGAAACTTTTGGAACGAAATGTGGCAAACATTTGGCGGGTGCGGAAATCTTCAACTTCCCTTCCCAATGCGGCAAATAAGATTTTACAAGCAACTAAAGCGTTGCTTCTTTTCTAGAGCTCATACCAACTGCAATGTCTTAAATGCTCTTTATTCACTCCTCCTTATTCACTTTGCACTTTGCAACTAAGCGATGGAGGGTGTTAAGTGTGAGACGCTTAGGTTTCTTGCCTTGACTTATCAGGTAAGATAACCTGAAAGACAGAACTTGCCGTCGACCTATTATTTGAAAAATATGAATTTGCGGACAATTTTTACATAGAAATTAATCTGCTTAAAATCGTTATGAAGAAATATATGCAAGATATATCTTCATAAGATATATAATGGATATAAAAAAAATCAGATTCTGCAAAAGCTTCATGATAAAGTCACTATTGAAGCTACTCTAGAAGGGGATTTCGCACAATGCGTGATGAAAAAGAACTGAAGACAGAACAAAAGTTTCAAGTTTTGCTCTATAAAATTCGATCAGCGCATCAGGACCAAATCGATGTCCAGAAACAGTTGGAATGTATCGACTAATGTAAGGCATAAAATATTAATTAATTAACAAAGTGGTTTTCCTTTCCTTTCTTTGCTTGCCAGCGCAAAACTGGTAGAAGATGATTCCAAAATTGAATTCCAAGCAAACCATTTGGATAATACTTCTTAAAACCAGTAAAAGTATTTAATAGCGGTTTTGGGTATTTTTTTATTTTTTTATTTATTTTTTTTTTTTGTTTTGGAAGAACGTGCCTTTGTTTGCCCATCCTACTTATCTTATGAGTTTTCCATGAAATTCACACACTCGAAACATTTCCCTAGACATTGTAAGTGCAGAGGAGGAGAAAAAAAAATCAATTTAATTCTTATAAATATGACATGAATGACTGATTGAAATATGTTCGTTCATTTGAAATGCAATCTGGTATTGTTGCCAGTTAGTGTTTTATTTTTTTTATTTTTTTTATTATTATTTTTCTTTTTGCTTTGTAATGTATTATAATGACAATAACAACAAAAATGCAATCATATAAAACTGATAATAAAACCCATAATAAGAGAGAAAAGTAGAGAGTAGAAGAAAAAGATGAAAATGATAATATTTCTTAGCTGTATATGGTCTATATAAAGATAGTTTACCTGTCCATGAAACGGAAACGGAAATAAAATTATAACTTAAGGGTATGAGCATACGAACGACTATTTGTTGTAAACGGAAAAAAAAAAAGGAAAGCAAAAGAATTGTAATTGAATTATAAGCCCCAACATTGTGTAATATTTGTTACAATAAGCGGATCATGGCCGAGAAAAATGCACCACAATATAGAGTAATATTGATCGTCTAATGATTCAAGCCAAAGCAAAGAAATAGATTTTTTTCAAACATTTATGAAAAAATTTCAATATTTCTTTGATTTCATTTTCATTTTTTCCCTCCTTTTTTTTTCTTTGCTTTCATTATTAAAAGGAAAAAGAAAAAGAAAAATTTCAATCAAAATTTTCTACAGAATCGTAAGAAAAATGAAACCAACTTAAGTTAAGTAAAAAAAAAAAAAAAATAAGCAACAAATTTAATTTGCGAACAATTTGAACATACACACAGAATTGTGGATTTGTGCTCACATGCACAATCATATGCACACACATACTTAGATATTGCAAATTTTATGCAATGTAAACAGTTCTTCGCAAATTAAAAACTCCACTGAAGCAAGAATATTTTTCCATTTTGCGTATACGTATGCAAGACTATGCTCTAGCTCGTATAATAATCAAAAATATAACAAAAATTTCTATTTTTTAATTTTTTTTTTTTAATTTTTTTTTCCCCTTTACTTGGTTACTTGGAATCTTATTAGCGCACCCATAACTTGTATGAATATAGGTTTCATATTCATTATACCTCTTCATGGCATATGTAGACTTATGCATATACATATATATGATACATACATACATTCATGCATACATATGTATATAAATGAATGCATGGCTTATGCACAGATATCCTTATATACATGTTTATATTTTTGTTTGGACGACTATACCTACAAATTAATTATGTGTAGATGTGTTTCAAACGCATCCTATTTATGGGCGTTTATATGTGCATGACTATATTCATACGCATATAAAATTCTCTGCAAGCGATTACGTTTATTATTGTGATTACATTATTATGCAATATGTATGCTTTAATGTGTGCGTGATCATGTGCATGCGACCATTTGCGAAATGAAACCCCAAAACTACATATTACACACTATAGAGACATTCTGCACATATTACACATATACATACATGCATATATTCGTAATTTGTAATTTGTATGTCCAATTGTGGTGTTTATACGCATACATGAGATATATATGTGGAACAATCAATTTGTGGTCTTTTGTTGCAAATTATTAACTGAAATTGTTCGATAGCTTTTCTTTTTTGCCAAACGCAAACGCAAAGTATTGAAAAACTTTAATTATCGATGTTCAATCATACGGACATAAATGCAACTTTTATTAAGCTCTTTTCTGTTTGTTTTGAAGCCCATTTTAAAATTAAACTCAACTACTTATGTAAAATCAGTATAAAATTTTTTTTTAATTTACATAAACTATGACATAACTCGAAATTAGAATATAATCCATTGTGCGAGATGACATTCAATATTCATTGAAAAGAACAGAGAGAGTATGTTAAATCATCGCATGATCTAAGAATTTGGTATTTTTACATGTTAACATGTTGTCATGCAACAACATGAATTAATAAATCAAAATAAATGCCTCAATAAAACAATCTGTAAGTAGTAATCGTCAGAATTCTATGAAATTTTCATTGTCGGTTGAAGGCTAGTACTCTCCTGAAATCGTATGGATGTATTGCCGTATAATTTGCAAACCGGAAACATATTGAGTGATCCCACACATTTTCGCTTAATCCAATCATATGACAATTTTTCGAAATCAAACTTTACATGGGAATTGGTTGAAGATGGGCTTGGGCCGGTGTACCAAATTTCATCAAAATAACTCACAAAGTCGATAAAGACGAACAGACAAGCTGAGATCAACATTTATGTCTCAATTCCAGGAATTATTGATCGATGTGTTGTACTGCGACCTTAAATCATTCTCTGTTAGAACTTTGGTGTATCATTAAGACCATAAATAAAAGTGCCTTTATTACTAAGAAACAAGAAAGAAACATTGTAATACGGTAAGGCCGACCCTTACATATCCTACACGTATTTACCTGTTATATAATAATGGTTTGTTTATGTAATAACATACCAAAAAATGCCTTGCTTCCATATCAAGGCATACCTTTCACCAGAGTCGCATTTTGGTACGAGACCCAATATTTCAACTAAGGTGATCCTTCCTTATCTGTTCTCCAATCTATTACTAAATAAGAGTTATTTTTCACGAGAGCCATTATGTGATATGAGATCCAATAAATAGATTAATATAGCCCAACCTTAGCAGAGTATAATAAATACGTGAAATCGGGATTGTAGACCAGTTTTTATATAAAAATACTTAAGAACGAAACCTTTTTGCCAAATAAAGCATTAAAGTATTTTAGAACGCTTATATGGGAGGAGTTTGAAGAAATTGTATCATTCATTCATTTGATCTGTCAAAATACTATTTATCGAGAAATATTACAAATCGGAATTTCTTTTTAAATAACCACTTTTTGAAAACAGGGATTAATCCGAAAAGTGCTTAGATTCAGCGCGTTCTCTATAGGGTGTGTCCTTCGACCAAAACGGACCACTACACTGAACTTCACATATATATTTTGAAAATTCCAAAATGTAAGTCGAACCTCCGCGGATAGGTATTTGCTTAAATGCTTAAATCGATTCGAGAAATAATCTTGAATCGATTGGTGTGATGCAAATCTTTCTGAATGTTATAGACATTCGCGCAAACTTAATATCTCATGACTGAAAGTGAAAGTGGTGTAGGTATGACCCGCTACAAAGACTTCTGTGTTTTCGTATCAATTATCCAATCAACCAATTAATAATAATTTGTAAAATTTAATAAGTCTTTCAGCTTGCGGTTAACTAAACGCACAAGAACAGTTCTACGGCTACAAATAAAGGGCTTCTTAAATTCTCACTAAAACGCTCTGTATGCACGCCAACTAATACTTATGTAGTTAGATGCAATAATAACATAACACATAATCATACACTCATAGCTCACACCGAATCTTTCAATATCCTCCACTTGTTTGCTTTTGTTATTCTCTAAAAAATTCGAAGGTTTTGTAAACGTTATGTAACGTTATGTAATAAACAGATTAGCATCACATATGTAATGTAAGCGTTCGTAACCGTGAACCATTAAATGCTATGGGATTTAAAAATATGAACTTATTTTTGTCGATATATATGTGTGTGTGTGTATCTAATTTAAATTTTCGGTATTAAATACTTCTAATATGAATAAAATAAAAGGTCACAATATTTTCTTCCAGAATGTCTACTCAGTCGGTTTAGAGTCTAAATTCGCAAAAAGGACATTCGCAAAAGGTCACAACACATGGAAAGCAATGCTACTTCTCTACAGCCTTATCCAATATCATGGCGAAAAACTTCAAAAAACGAAGAAAGCTATCGCGAAATTAGTAGTCGATGTTAGGGCCTTGCTAATTATACTAGGGAACGTTGTAAAACTTCCCGTGTAAACCGAACATTAAATACACCCCATGTGATTCATAATACATTCATTTAAACTCTGTAGCCTTATATATTAGTCTTGTAAAGGAACCGCAGAGTTCCTTACAATGGAATATAGATTAGATTTGATCTTGATTTTTGTTGCACTGAAGTTTTTCAAATGGAAGTATTATATAACGTAAAGATAAGCAATTTTTTCAAGTTTACCAATTCACTGACAGAGTGTTTGCCGATCGTGACTACGGTCGTAGTAAGTAAGTAATTACCATCGGACAACTACTAACATTATATTAGTGGGGAAGCTAGAGGTATTTCGATTTAAGAGCGGAAATAATCCAACCACAACAAACAATCCAAAGAATTCTGTTAACCGCAATGAAAAATTATCAGATAAGTAGTGAATAGTGAAGATTTTTGTAAGACGGGAGATAACAGTTACAATTCTTCGCTACTTATTGACGTACCACAATACCCTATAGCCCGTGATGAAAGTACAGATCTTTGGTGGTACCATGATGACAACGATGATATACAAAATAAAACAATTCAGTTACAATCGAAAAAATGACCTAAGGATTTTAAACAGTTAACACCGAAAAAATCTGCGTAGATAAGTAAGAAGTTTCCAAATTTTTATTGACTGTTACAAGTGGAACGATAAATACCTATTACATATCAAAAGTGCGAAAACATCTCAGAAATCTGTTCGGCAATAGCCAGAGTACAAAACCAATTAGGTACAAATAAAAAGAAAAACTTGCAAATATTGAAAAGCAAATAAAATGTGTGTCAGACAACAATTAGCGCCAAAGAGTAATGAAATGAATTTGAAATTGTGGTCAAACAGGTTTTATTTTGTTTCTTTTCCAAGCGACTACGAAAATGATAATCAAAACAAACGCAAATAATGTTAGGTAAAAAGACAAAAAAAGAAAGTGCTTGTAAAAAAGGAATATTAAGTAAGAAGGTCACTGAGATAATTAACCTCACCTACTGAACTGAGAGTAAGAACTTTTTGCATGTGCTCAAGAAAGAGTAGAGTAAATAATAATAAATGCCCCCAAATATGAAAATATATTTTTGTATTTGTAATAAATAACTAAGAATTTTCCAATTATGCATTATTTTAAGAACATACCGTGATCTCACTTAACCATATCAACTCGCATCACATCATTTATTTCGGTGTGAGTATAATGCGAAATGTATGAAGAAAAAAAAGCTTTTTTTCTTAAACTTTTTGCACACATATATGTGCAAGATATATATATATATGTTTTCCAAACAATGCAATTTTTAAATGTTTTCATTTCGTTCACGAAACAAATTTTGTTTGTGCTTTACATTGCCGCTTATTAAGTGTGTTTACGTTTTCTAATATTTTGCTCTGTTCATAAAGTTAGTCGATCGTGAACATTGTAACAGTTAAGAGTGCGATATTTAACCGAAGTGTTTAAAAGAAGTAAAAAGTAAAAAAAAAAAAAAAACATGAATAAAAATATTGTCGCTTGCTTCTCTCTCTTGATTTTATGCCTTATGCATGGTGGTGAGTGAATTTTAACAAAAATATTTCAATAATTTTTTTTTCAAATCAATTATTTACACACATGTAATAAATAATAAAGGTATTTTTACGGTTGAAAGCCTGTGTTCCACAAGAATACTATATAGATTAACTATGTGTTTGAAGTAAATTCTTTTATATCATTTACTAGCTAAAGTTAAAAAAAGGAAAGATCTTCAATTGACTGTTATATTATTAACATTACTTCTGATAAATCCGATTGTAAAATAAACCAAATTATTATCTAAACTCTTTCTGAAGCAACGAGATGACAGCATTGTACATATACCTATACAAAGTACAAATATTTTATTAATTCTTTCCCGTTACAACTGTGCAAACAATTTAAAACATTTTGCAGTTAATCGTCAATGCAATGTTATATGCAATCACGAGGCAAAGTTTAACCCTTGACTTATTTTTCAAGAGTCATTTGAAGCTTTGATTTAATGATCATCAACCAAAACGGTTGAATTATTCAAAAACCGTAAACTATATATGTATGTAAAATTGAAAAAAAAATATCATTCTCCAGGAAAATATAAGCGAAAGGTTTAGTGATTTCGCGACGACATCGAATGTTTACCTTTCGCAATTAAATATTCGAACGTAACGTATTACTTAACATCACGTAGTCATACAAACTCCTTATACTCCTTCCTACTTGAACAAAAATTGAGTCTGTAGGAAAATTTAAGAAGTTTCTATACGGTTCTGCTAATGTCTTAAAGCAATAAATTCGCGCATATAACAATTTGTCTGATGTCTGCAGAGCCTGTTGGGGCCGCGATAGAATGAAATGATTTGAAATCCATTCAAAAGTGAGAAGAAATCCTCAACGAACATTGCCCGCAACCGCTTCCGATTAAAAAGTGTAATCAGAAGTGAACCGCACTTCTCGCAGATGTCACATAAGCTTTTGCAATGTTTTTACAACTTTAGAAGAAAAAAATTAAAACGCATTTAAGTAAATATACGACTTTTTCTATGTTCAAAACATTACTAAAACCTCGTGCATGTTTCTATGGGGACTTTCTTAAAACATCGGTGCAAATATTTCAGTTTTCTTTTAATCACAACTGACTTTAATTAGTTTCGTGAAATCTGCGCAAAGAAAGACAGCACTTGCCCCTAAAACTTATGCTCACATGCAGTACTAAGAACCAGGTCCATGAAAACTACATTACTACTTGTTGAGATTGGTCTCTAATATATTGATCTGCTTTCGGACGAGTATCGACTTGAAGGAAATTGAGTTGTATCAAAACAAAGCGATTGCTTTGATTTTCAAAAGACTTTCCTCACTGGTTAACCGTGCATTGATTAATAGCTTTTCATCCATCTTACAGCTTTTCTTTAATGTTTGTTCATATAGCTCTCCTTTTTAGAGTAAATTCGGGTAATCTGAACCTTTCACAAGAATTGCAATATCAATTACAAGTTCCTTTGGACCATTAAAATGTTAGACATACGGCATGCTTTGCATGTTTTACTGAACGAGAAATTGTAAAACGACCTTGAACGTAACTAATATAGACCGATATGGTAAGCGAACTCAGTCATAGGCGATGCGTGGAACTGGCTTGTAAGACTACTATTAACTTAATTTGATTTAATTACTTTTGGCTTTTTCCCAGTATTTTTTGGCAGACAGACAAACAGACAGCCGTAATCGAAACTGTAACAGAGAGGGATATAGATATGGTTGAATTATTTCAACAATGTCTGATCATTAGATAATGTTTATATAAAAATTGATAAATTTAATAAACGATCAATTAACAAATCAACAAATGTCCTGACGAGATGAAGAAATGCTGGGACTTTTACTTTTGTATTAAAAGCAAATAAATGTTATGGAATTTAAAAAAAAAAAAAGCAAATAATAAATAAAAAACATTCCTATATATTCATTTCTTTTCTTTCTTTTCTAACCTTGTTTATACTTAGCGTTAATAATACTTTATTTTTAAAATATTCCTACATAGGCACATATATGTGTATATAAATATGGACAATAAAAAATTTCACACATTTCACTGAAACGCAAAAACTTTTTCTCGTACCCATTGCCCAGAGAGTGTATTAATGAAATTTGCATATTCTTAATCGGAGTACATTTCAAACTGGATTTCATGTAATTGTTGTATTCAACTACCTTGAATGTCTGCCAATTTAAACTGAGTGTGCGACATGAACTCCTTACCTTAAAATTAATTTGTACTTCTTTTGTATAGAGATTGCGCATATTAGCAGAATTAGTTAAACATATTTTATCCAAAATAAACAAAAAATTTGGAAAAATCTTGAAAAGAACTACTTCACTGCTATTTCTTGTCAGTTGTTCTTCTACAAATGTTCATTGAAGCAAGCAATTATATATTCATCATAAGCTTGAAGCTTTAGTTTAAAAGCAAAGTTCTACTGACCTGCAGTAAATTTGCCAGAAACTCCATTTCAGTCTAACAAGAAACAAGTAATAACACTATAGGGGACCATTGCCACCACCACCATAGAGCTATTGATATAAAGACTTCTGGCAGTAGGTCATACGCTCTCTTAATCGCATTCGTCCTTGACCCAAAACACATCAGTGTTCCAAATTTCATTAAAATATCTCAAAAAAAGCGACTTGTACGCACAAGAAAACAAGACGGACAGGTGGACAGACTAGCTTAAATCGATTCAAAAGTCAATTTGAATAAAAACCGCGTCTATTTCCCTGTCCCTTCAGATGTTGTATATATTCGCACGAATTTAATATACTCTTAAATAACAAGTGGTGTAGGGTGCAAAAAAAATTTTCTTATAATTTCAAAACTTTTCTTCAAAATTTGTTTATCATCGCTAAATACAGCAAACGATGGGTGTTAAAAATTCAACTCAAACTAAACCAAAATATTCTCTCACATTTATACAAAATAGAGATATTTGATGGACTTACGTCACACATCATGACTTAAATTCTCCAGATTGGGTATTAAAAACATAGTGGAATAGTAGCAGAGAAAAACAAAGTCAAGCATTTTACAAACTGCAAATTATAGCAAATTTTTTTTTTCACTTTGCTGCCTTACTAACCAATAAATCTTTCACATATATAGAGTATAAGGGGGAAAATAATGAGATCCAAACAACCATCTATTTACTGTTTAATGGTTTTCTAAGAAAACTGTTAAGAGATGAAACATTTGTTTCCTTACCTTTCACCGAATATTGCATTTCCTCTATCGAAATTTCTTTAGACCAACATGTTAGGTCTACAACTTCCCTATAACACCTAAGAATGTTCTTTAAGGTCGCATCGGGTGTACACAAACTCATGATCACCATGGATAGTAGAGTCGAATATCGGCTAAAGCCAGTTGTCAAACAAAACTTATTTTGAAGAGCAAATTTGCCTTTAATTTTGGAATACTGCCCGAGCGTAATTGGTAAAGCCAATGTCGAGTTAATCAATAAATCCGCAGACGAATCAAAGAGCAGCCATTTCAAATTTTGAAATCAAATATTTTTCCTTTAGAGCGTTAGTTTTCAATTGCTACAGACAATTGGCAAAGAGTAATAGATAAACAAGCCTACGGCCTATTGTCTGGCGATTATCGTAACGATGTTGTCATCAGCATTACTTCATCATTACTTCGGAGATTGTTAGTAACAAAAACAAGAAAAATACAAAAATAAAAGTTAGCATAAAATAATGGTTATATATATAATTTCAAACATCGTGTAGTAAAATAAATTTGCTGCTTTTTTTTTCGTACTAGCAGATCTTCGCGTTATTTTACTATCGTAAGCGATGTGTCTGTATTCGTACGCATTATTTATCCATAAGTTCGAATATACACTAGCTGCACCACTAATTTTCCAGGCTTTTTTGATCTACGAAAAATTGAAAATTTCAAGAGAAATACGAAAGTTAGTTCATTCAAAGTATTTTCCCTCATTAACCCGTACTTCTCCCATCTTTTAGACAAAATATGCATTTTGTGTGGCAAAGACCAACTGACGTTTGCAACTATGCACAGAGTGATGTATTTTATGGCGATCGTCACAAGAATAGAAGTCTTACTTGAACAGACAATAAGTCGCCGATCGTAAGTAGCATCAATTTGAAGTAGTAATGACTGGTGGTGCTAACGTTTCCTGAGCGAGTGTTGTCCTATGAGACCGAATGTCATAATGAGATTTGTCCACCAAATGACTCCAACAGGATCCTTCAAAAGGATCGCAAG
This sequence comes from Glossina morsitans morsitans, assembly GCA_001077435.1. Lineage (NCBI taxonomy): Eukaryota > Metazoa > Arthropoda > Insecta > Diptera > Glossinidae > Glossina > Glossina morsitans. Next base: position 111,995 of record CCAG010008329.1, read on the forward strand.
GCTTTCTCAATGGTTCCATCCACTCGTCCTGGAATTGCCTGTACAACGCACGACACCGTTACTTGTCATTCTTTAGTCACACTGCCACCGTTTGGAGTCTTCCTCTACGTTCCTGACATTCCCATCTTTAACTCAAACGTACACAAACATTATTTCCTTCTTGCATCCCTCTCCATCTAAACCCTCTTTTTTACCAATAATGCGCCTACACTTATAGGACTTACGCCCTAAGTGACTATACAAAGCTTACGATGTCAAGCTTTCGGCACATTGCGTCCGCTTTTGGACACAATTGTGTCAGTTTTTTTTCTTTGTAATTCTTTTGTTTTTTTTTTTTGTTGGAACAAACCTTAATAAATCACGCCCATTTGACAACGCAGATATTTGTGGACGGAAAGCATAGCATTATAACATGAAATTAAACATATTTTTTATCTGCATTCTCTACAGTGTAAAAAATGTTGTATCTGTAAGAAAATGCGTTCGTTACGTTGCAAAATTCTTGTATAATTTCATTAATCAAATATTCAGCTATGCTTTGTTGTTTTTTAATTTTTAAAAATATTAGCAAATGCCATCAAATGTTATCAGTGCAAATCGCTAACGGACCCCAATTGTGGTAAAAACGTGATTGATGTCAATTCCAATATAAGACAAGTGGATTGTGATTATGCTGCAAAACCGAATTCAATGGAACAATTTATGCCAGTAACTAAATGCAATAAAGTTGTTACTAGCGGTAAGTGTAGTTAGTACATATACCAAAAAGTAATCACAGAAAAAAAAGAAAAAAAAAATTATTTAATTAAAAATTCCCAACCACACCAACACTTGAAATAAATCAAATGATGTCATTCATATACCAACTATGGTGAATAAATGGCATTGAACGAATTCAACAAAAATGGTGAATTTTTAGATTAAGTATTAAATGTTAAAAAAAAAAAAACTCATTAAATTTTTTTTTATTAGTTATTTGAATATTAATGCGGACAAAACATAACATCAACAATTGCATGTAATAACGGGAACACAAAGCTTTCTAAAGTTTTTGATAAAAAGCTTTCGAAAGTTCCTTATGAATGCATTTAAATTTACGTTAAACCAGTTTTTATACATTTGGAGCAACGTATAATATTTTGTGTCTTTTTAACCCATTGCAGATAAAGCGGGAATCATTATTTCTCGTGATTGTCATTTTCAAATCGTAGGCCAAAGGGACGATATATGCTCCGTCTCCCATAGCCGCGACGTGCAAAGTTGTTACACTTGTACTGGAGACTTATGTAATGCTTCATCGGCTGGCCGTTTAATGGCTTATGGAATATTGGCCATTTTCAGTTTGGTAGCGATAAATATTGCATTTTAAATTTGATTTATTTATGTTTTTTTTTTTTTTTTATAACTTTTTCTATATTTCTACATGGTATTGTTATTGTTAAAGAGAAATAAATTTCAAAAAGCGATTATATAGAGTTCAATGATTTTATTTTTTTTAATTATTTTATTAAAATTGTATAAAAGAACACAATTACTAACTAATATCTTATACGTTAGACTTACGTTTAGTTGACTTCCCTTTTGTTATTTTGCTAAGTAACACATAATTAAGACTGTTGCTACGTAACCTTGCTTTTGATTGGGCTGGAATGGACCGAAATCGAATAATCCCTTTCTATACGACTTGAATATCAATTACACATAACGATCTCGCCAAAATAATCTTATCTTCCAAAGCCAATGTTTTGACAGAATCGTTGTAATCGACAATGAGAGGCTAACAATTTAGCGCTAAAGAGGACCCCATGATTAATAGAACCCAAGCCAACAATCAACAATCCAGCATAATAGAATGAAAATAAAAGATTTAAAGTGGGGGGGAAATGGAATACAGTCCAAGATGTTAAAACGTAAATTTAGTCAAAAATCAATGAAATTAGTTTGATTTAAAAATTTATTTCTTTACATCTCTTTACTTTTAGGACTAGCCTCAGTCATTTAACAACTCCAGTCTTTTATCAGCTATATGCCATTGTCTTATTGACACCATTGCTTGAAATCTTCCAATTTTTTCAAATTGTATCACAGAGATTTGCTATTCATTTGCAACATATTTCCACCAAACAATCCAAAATATTATTTTCTATTTTAGCATTTCTAAGCTTTATTGAAGAGGGAAAATTTGGGGTTATGCCGCTTTATAGCGGCCCGTTTAATTCTCTTTAAAGAACAATAAAATTCTCTCTTCCCCACCATTCGTGGAAATGATTTTCAAATAAAAATTTAAATACTTTATAAAAATTATTGGAGCTAATACTATTGGAAATAACTATTCTTTGATCAAAAATTGAAGCGTGAAAAACACTGCAACAACTCCGTGGCAAAGAAGTAAAAAATAGGAAGCATGCAAGAGCTTCCGTTACATGCCTGCTGCCACTAAGTCATTGGCCGTGGATTAAAAAGAAAAAAAACAAGTCTTGTACCAAAATGATGTCCGATTTGAAGGACGAACATACATATATACATACATACGCATTTCACTACTTTTTAAAGTGGGTTGGTCCTCAACCAATTTGTAACAGTCATCAACGGAGGTTCCGTAAACTGTATGTACTCAGTGCAAAATAGTGTGTAATTGGACAAGTGATGACACGTTCACAGTTAAATAAATTGACGTAATCCTCCAACATTGGGCGTACAAGGAAGATAATTTTCTTTCTCGTTTTAACTTTATTAAAAATATTTGGTTATTATTAAAAATACAATATTAAAAATTTCGAGTCGCATGTCATTTCATTAAAAGGAATGCAAAGAAAAGAAAAACAAAATTATAAAATAATTTGCTCACTTATCCTACAAAATTAAATACATACGATGGACGGCAAAAAGACTTTTCACTTAAGCACTTTATAAAAATATGTATATATATGCGTATAAAAATTTTAAATTAAATGCAATTGTATTCTAAAACTATGGAAATAAATTAAAGGCACTAATTTTCAGTTTCTGCATTCAAAGTCTCAAAAACCAAGCCACCAACGCACCTCCAAGAGTAGATGTTACTATTGTTAGATGATAATTGGTAAACATACCAGCACCATTACATCCATCCTTGCTGTTACAGGTACAATATTCCATGAATATATTATAACTGCCAGTACGCATTAAACAGAAGCGTTCATCTCCTTCAATTCCCGGCTCACCCATGTAGGCACAACTACGAAAATAACGCCATTCACCATGAGCCTTTTGCCTTATTTTGCGGCACATGGTCGCTTTAACTCCAGGCAAATGTTTCAATTCCGGTTCGAGACTGCAATCCGTTATCACTAAAGTGCTATTGTCGAATGGATCAGCACATTTAGGATCACTGTCTGAACGACATTCCCAGCACTTAATGCTTTCAGCTAAACAGGAATAATAGAAAGAAAAACATTATTTTCTTTTTTGAAAGACAACCAAAAGATTCAAGGAATTCATAGCTTTTTGATTGAAAGTGGACAAGGACTGCTCCAATCAATGAGTTCCTTATACAAATATGGCTTCAATGGAATTATAAAACAATTCGTTTAAATTAGAATTTTCGAAGCGAACTTATTGGAAAAATTTGCGCAATGAAAGCAAGTTACACTATGAAAAGCAGGATTTATGCATTTTTCCGAACACACATTTCACTTCTTATTTGCGAACAGTTGGCTAATCTTTCCTTCCTTCAGTATAAATAGGATGAACAATAATTTTAATTACTCTTCGAGGCCTCTTACGCTTCCCTCAGTTATTTAAACCTATTGATAATCGCAGTTGGAAAATTCTTATTTCAACATCAATTGCATGAATAATAATTTTAGTTGGACTTCCAAGCGCCTTACACTAGTTTTTCTTGGTCATTTAAACCCATTAAAGTATCTTTCAAATCTGAAGACAATCGCAGTCTCGAAATTGTTACGTCCTGCGGCGTCGATTTGATAATTAATAACTTTAATTTACTTGCCCAGGCTCTTACGCAAATTACCCTTAATTATTTAAACCGTTAGTTGTTTAAAATATCCTTCAAATTTCAAGATAATCGCAAAATTGTCTGTTTTTTTTTGATTGTTGGATGGAGATGGACCAAAATTGTCACTTCAAACAGAAATATCCAGTGAATGAAACAAAATACAGCCAACCAAGTATGTTCTTTTACTTACCTGTCTTAAAAAGAAATAGCGCCAGCAAAGCAAGTAATAAATTGTTTTCCAATTTCTGCATAATAAAAGACGAAGTTAATCAAATTGGTTATCAAAACAGTATAAATTTTTCTTATAATAAAAAAAAAAACAAATAACAAATACAACAGCACCCGCCCTAAACAATGCGTTGTTCTAATGTTTACAATATCGAAAATAATTCATTTACTGATAATGTAAATGGAAGCGAATATCGACAAGAGAGTGTTGCCAGACTCTGCATTTAACAAACAAGAAGAAATCGATAAATTTTTAATTTATACTACAACTTCCATCCCTATGTCAATACTAAACAACAATTAAATGAGCAAAATAAAATGCACTTATTATAAATAAATATTTAGTTTATTTTTCATTTTCATTTTTCATACAATAAATAAAAACGAATTATAATGCAAACCGAAGTATACCGATTAGTATTTATATTAATTATAAGTGTGTGTGGTACGTAAAGCAGAAAACTGTTTATTTGTTACCATTTGTTTAGGGTGTGGTTTCAGGATGGATTGTAATTAACTAAGAAAAATTGCAGGCTCATTGGCTATACGTTGCTATCAGTGCTCATCCGATCAGGATCCTAAAGGTGTTGATAATTGCGGCGCTTACAAACCTTTTAACAAAACCGAACATATAGCTATTGAATGTAATACAGACGAATCGGTTATGCCAGGATCATTTTGCATGAAGGTAGTGCAACAAGGACCAAGAGGTTTCATATGTAAGTTAAATTTTGGACAAAGCAGGAAATAGTTTTACATTTTTTAACATCTAATAGGGGATGGACGTTGGCGCCAGGTTATTCGTCGTTGTGCATCTGTTGCTGACACCGGGGTAATTCATTATATTTTATTTACTTTATTTACCATTAAAACAAATGTTTCCCAAAATTTAGGTAACCGGAGTTTGTAATTGGGGGGTATATGAGAACGGTGTGTACTGGGAAGAATGTTATTGTGCCGGCGATAGTTGTAATAGTGCTAGAAGTGTAAATACCAATACATATTGGCGTGTAGCTTTATTATTATTGCTAGCTCCATTTCTTTCAATAAGAAGGTAAGAGAGGGCACGAATGCGAGAAGTGTAATGTAATAATCCGTCCATTTTACAAATACTTGTAAAAGTTCATGTTAATTTTTTAAGTGTAAAGACAAGCCACATTATTAAGAAAGCATTCCGTCATATATTTACAATAATAATTTTAATTAATTAAGCTATTTTATATGTTTTTAATAATTTCGATAAAAAGGCAATGAAATAAATATACATAAAAATTTGTATAAATCTCAAGAAATGGTAAAAAAAGTTACATGTGTCACATTCGGATTTGCATTAATTTGAAATTCAATATGATTCATTTTCTAAATCCTTGTCTAAATAATGTGAAAGTCGCTCTAATTGTTTTGGGCCGATAAGTCCTAAGCATTTTTGCAAAAATTAAGCTCTTTTACATGCGCCCCGTTGTTCTAAAAGTTTTAAACCACCTTCCTCCCAGCCAGACTCAGGATTATTTGTTACCGCGGCATATAAAAGAGTAGCCCCATCTGGTAATGATTTAACGGCGATATAAGATTTCCTATCCCCTATCCATGTGCTTGTTTCGCTTAACTTTCCAGCCTTAGCCTTTTCGTCTGCGCGGCAATACTAAAGGCAAGAATTTCAGCAGTAAGAGAATAATTTTGGTTACACATGAGACTTACCCAAGCTTCGTAAATTTTTGTCGGTTGATTTTGACTTGTCCAATGTATGATTTTTAAGCAATAACGCATAAACCGGTTGACATTACGTTTCACCTCCACCTGACGACTATCATTAAGTCGTTCGACCTTACGTAGAAGCTCGTTGCATGATTCAACGTCTTTAGGCCGTTTCAGGGTTTTCATAAGAACTTTCGCAAAACGCGAATAGTTCTCAAATTGTTCACTCAAAAAATTGATCTCGTCAGACATGGCTTTGTCAACTTTAGGGCCTTCATCAACCTTCGCTGGCTTAGGGGCCTTCGATTTAACGACATCATTAATTTCATCAGCCTTTGGTGGCGTAGTGGCCTTAGCTTTACCAGCATCATCAATTTCATCAGCCTTTGGTGGCGTAGGTGGCTTAGGGCTATCGGCGTCATCAATTTCAATAACCGGTGCTGGCGGTTCTTCTACCTTAGGTTCCTCAGGTGGGATTGCTACAATAGTGTCATCTGCAGCTACTGGTTCAGCTGCATCCTCATCTTTTACTTTTTCTGAGTCTGCCATATTTTTTATTTATTGCTTTTTTTTAATTTTGTTTTGCTTAGGAAAAAAAAACTTAAGAAACAAATTTTAAAGACCGGAAAATTATGGAATTTCAAATTTTTAAGTTGTCATGTAGATATAGGATTGCCTTAGTGATAGTATATGTTGAATAAATGTTTATCTATGGCAAGGTTTCTGAAATTTAGTCTAAAAACTTGCTAGACGGAGAAATCGTTTATTAACCCATAATCAAAAATTCCTTTTTATTTTGTAGATTTTATATGTACATATATGTACATATATATTATTATTGTTATTATTATTAATAATTTAGCCAGCGAAATAAATTTTAAGCCTAAAGTCTTCAAGCATGAACATCAAAAGCTCAGAAGAATTCTCCCCGCAACATTTTTATTTTGTTTATGCTTCTATGGCGCGTACTTCATCCTGTTGTATGAAATTTTTTACTAAAAGAGAAACAAACTCTGATTAATATGTGAATGGGTGCATTTATTTATGAAATTATATATTTTTTATTATCGAAGGCTATCGGCTTTATTAACAATTCTACCGCACTTGATATATATATAAAATAAATAAATATATATGTATATATATGTTTTCTAATCTGTTTCATTAGTTGTCTAAGAAAATGTTAATATGTGACGTTTTGCAAATGCTCATTTGCTCTTTTCAAGATTATATCATGATATTCATTCAAAATGTTCCAAAGTTTTAATCTGTCAAAGTCATCATGTAATCATACAACAACAGAAGCACATATTATCTTTACAAACTATCCAACTTTTCAGTTCAAGATTTCTCTTTAGTTGGAAAATTTTGCTAAATAAGCGATATTTTTCAAATTGATTAAATCCTGACTTTAAAGCCTTAAAGAAGAACCTCCGTAAGAATTTCATCTTACGCGCTTAACTCATGTTTTATTGCGCAGGTTTTTTTTTTAAAGAGATCCAGTTAAGCTTGTATATTCGATACATTATCTCGATTGTTAATTGGCTACTTTTTGAAGTAAATTACAAAAATCGGAGCAAGCGGAACAAGACATATCCATCCTAGCATGAAGGACAGTGCCTGATGTGACGATGGTTATAATTACTAATGTGAATACGAGAATATATTTGATCGATATTGATTTTTCAAAAAATTTCCTTCATTTCCATTTTTGTCAAACTTTTTTATACTCACCACTCCAAGATGGGGGTATACTCATTTTGTTTTCTTTTCATAATATATGTAAGACCCAAAGGGAAGCTTCAGAGACGCTATAAAGTGTATATATTTTTGCTCAGCATGTAATTCTGAGTTGATTTAGCCATGTCTGTCCGTCTGTGCGGTGCGTGTTGGCACTTTCCTGGTCGCAAAAATGAGGATATCAACGGCGGCCAAATCGGTCAGAAGAGAAGCAAGCGGTGGACCCCGTTTTTCGTATCAAAAATTTGTGGGTTTTTGCTTGTGACTCAGTAATTCGAAAAGTTAAAAAGTTGAAATTTTTCACATTTACTTTGCAAAAGACTTTACTCTTTATGTGAAAAAACGGAAAAAGTCGGCCATGCCCACACAAAATTACAACTAATTAAATTTTATTTTTCTTAATTTTTTTAAAATTGTATGGCAATTTGTCATACATAGCGCAAACAAGACTGAATGTTATCTGCCAAAAAATTCAAAAATATTCATTTTAAAATGAATATGGCAGACAACGCGATTAATTCTTTCTTAATAATACCAGCGATATGGGTATCAAATAAAATAACTTGGAGAGTAGAATGCGAAAAACATAGTGATGGGTATGTGAGATTCGGCCACCGCTGAATATAACTTTCTTGCGTGTTTTTAAGTGCAATGCCTTGTCTCGGCTTAGTTTCAGTGTGTAGTAAAATTATATATAAAAGCCTAGAGTTCCAAGTCGGGCTGCCGTATGTTACGAAATACAAAAGTGGCACGATCGCTCTGTGGCTGAATGATATTCGATTGCGTTCGTATCGAGTTAAAATTGTCGTTCGAAATATTTGCGATTTCGTGGTTGTATGTATAACAAAATATTGCAAAGAGGAAGAATGGTAAGTAAATACATAATCGAAATATAAAAATTGAAAAAAAAAATTTGTGGAGAAAGTAAAATCAAGCAAAGTAGCCTAAAACATCGAAGAATACATATATATATAGACATATATCATATCTCTATATAAGAATAAGTGTACAAAATATAAAGTACACATGGTATATATGTAAGAAAAGTACAAATAAATAATTCAATTCTACCGATTCCGTCGTATTTCAGTCATATTTCCAAAATGCTTATTAAATAGTTTCTGGTAATTTTGCATTTCCACTTTCTTTCGTTACCAAAAATGTTTTTCATTATTTCCATATTCATTCGCCTTTTTCCAGATATTATGGAACCAAAAAGTGAAAGCAAGAAAATAATTATTTGCTCTTATTAATTTTACAAGCATTTTGGAATTTTTGAGATTAAATAGTCTTTCTGTTCCATAAATTTTATCAAATATGTAACGATATATCGATACATAGTGCCTTTGAACATGAAGCTCGATACTTATTTTGCTTTCGAGCACAAAGACGAAATTTTACATTTCGATATCGAGCAAGTAAGTATCCATACGCTATCGTTGCTCGATAACGAGAACCACAAACCAATTCCTGCTCGGGACTTGATTTCATTTCCGATCGTATCTTCGTGTGAACAATTGTGCTGCTTTGCTTTTAAATGTAACACTCTTTTTCATAAAGCACTACACTAGTTGCGGTACAAGGGTGTCTTGGATTCGTGGGCGTGTATGCAACAACGCGAAGCACTTTTTTATTATACGGATCGTTTCAGAAACAACTTTTGAATCGATCTAAACTTAGCTTTCCATCTGTCCTTTTTATTTTTCTGTATTCAACTTACAGGCTGCAATTTTTAGAGAAATTTAGTGCACTGACTGACGTGTCTTGGCCGAAGGACGAAAATGGTTCGTATCGAACGAGCTTTTTCGACCATTTTCCATAAAACGATTTAGTGAAAAGTCATTACTTGCATAACTGTTCGGTGACGCAGAGTATTTAATGATGGTCCTTATGATGGTTATACTTTAGCGTTTTTTACTTATTGAAAGCAGTGTTTTCTTTCAATCATTACATACCGATAATGCAAAAGGGCGTACAATTCGACTTAAAAAAAACCTCTCAATTATATATATAGAAAACAAAATATTACGTCGATTTTTATGTCCACTTGTTCCTTTTCTGAAAGCCTCTTAAATCAAACCGTAAGCGCTTGTAACTGGCTAAAGTAGCTTTTCATGGCTAAGACCTAAATTCGTCAATTAAATAAATCGTAAAGAATCGAGTTCTTATGCTGTGTCTCTTAAGAAAATGGCCGGTTTGCCGGTCGTAATGGCTTGCATGCACATTATATCTAGGATGTTGCAGACTTTCCACGTCGTGCGTGGAAAGTCTTCTTCTACTTTTCGCTTTATTTAAACGGCTCGTTAGGAGTTGTTTCAGCAACTTTGAGAAGCTCGTAAAACTTGGTGTCCCATCCTAACCATTATCTTGGAGATATGATTATTTTATTCTTGGTGTCGAGAGATTTTGCTGCTTGAGATTATCGTAATTGATTGCTTCGCAAATCTCTAAGTTCTTCAGTAGATGAAGCTAAAGCTAAAGTAGTAAAGGTCTTTTTTTATGAAAGTATTAAGCAATATATCCGATAAACGCCAGATTAATGGGTTTAAATCGCATATTTTCCTAATCGCAAATATGCTGACCAAGCAACGTTCCTTTTCAAGTCTTGCCTCTCTTCAATATCGACGAGCAGGCAAAAATTGTGACTACCAAGTCAGTGTCCGCTGGTTCGATACGGTATAATTCATTTTGGTCATAACTATAGTGAATTCTCAGTTGGTAAAAACTTAGCACTTACCGATTGGATAAACATCTACCAGGCTTCAGCCACAACCCCCCCTATCTCTTTCAGTTTCTTCACTTGTTTCTGACCATCGCCGTATTACAGAAATGGAGAACATCCCTTAAGTGATTAAAAGTTTTGAATTGTGTTACACCCATCCGCCATTCATTCAGTTGAGTGGTATATTTTCTTCCTTTACCTACCGCTCATCAATTTTAAAAACCGACCAAACCTGCCCACAGTCAGGGTAGATAAGAAAGCGAAAAAGAATTAATTTCAAATCCCTACTGCCGAGGAGTGGCAATGTAATCAACAAATCCTTAAAAATTAACAAAATTCCTTCAAATTCGCCTGCGTTCACTTGAAAGCGCCGCTTGTTACTTCAGGATGACTATAATTTTCTTACCTTCACAATGGCGGATAACCAAACTTCCATTGATGCGAACACAACCTTCGGAGTTATTTATTTTCTTTTTGTTTTTTTTCGTAATTACATCAAATTTATGTGTTTATTATAATTGTTTTTTTCTTTTAGCTCACACTATATCTTTAATGTTTTTTATTCTAAACATAAAATGCTAAATCATTTTAAAATTTTATTTATATCCGATCTTAAACATGCAATATCCTTTATATTGTTCTAATTGTAAATAAAAATTTTATCAAAAAAAAATATTTCCAAAAAATTTAATAAGCTTAGTTTCTTATGGAAATCATTTAGAAAAAAAAAAAAAAAAATCTCTTTTCTTTTACTTAGAGCTCAACGAAGTGTAAAAGTTGCTCAGAGAAACAATTTCTTTTGGTGCAAATGAATATTAAGCCGGCTAAGAATTCAATAGCGTTCAGGCAAAAGTAAATTAAAAAAAAATCACATCAATTAATATTCTACACTAAGGTGCAATTGCCTTTATCGGCCCATCCCATAAAAATAGTTATGGGGCACTTTTATTCGAATGCTCTTATTTGTTTTTTTTTTTTTTTTTTTTGTCACTCCTATCCTTTATAATGTTACTTGGATGATTCTTCTCTATACACGGACAAACGTCGGCACGACCAACTTGTGGCGAAAATGAAATCGCGCCCATACATATATGCTTGCGATCAAATATTGTAACATGCAAGGTCTGCCTGCTTCTTCAAAGAAATTCAAAATACACTTTATGTAAAGATTATGCGAGTTTTTACAAGATGAACAAAAGGATTTACTGAGAGTTCTGTCTTGGCGTCTTGTGACTTTATCTTTTTCCCCAAAATTCAAGACTAAAATATATGAAAAGCGGTTCGTTCACCGATGCACAAGAAGTAGTTGAAGAATATAAAAGCGGGATTTTTTCTAGCCGATGAAGGGCGAAAATATTATATGATATGATTCCAAAGAACAGATAAAGAGGATAATAAAAAAAATAAATCAAAAAATAAAAAATGTGGAAAAATAATACTGGACGTAAGGCTTACAGCATTGTCTTTATAATATCCATTGTGAGGATACCCTGTATAGATAGTGCTGTAGCGTATAGCTATGGTATAAAGTATTCTGTAAATTAAACCAGACATTAACTTATAATAAATGAAAGCTCAACTATGATCCGTTTAGTCAAAACATATTACACTTTCTGAAAAGTATAACAGATATACCGTTAAATCCAAAGGTTTACTAGTTTAGATTACCTAGTAAAATATTGACCAGGACCAGGAACAGGACTTTGAATTTATCTATATACCCACGTTAATGTCTTCATATACAATGTGGATATTTGTTAATTTCTGCTACGAACAATGGTAGCGTGACGATCGGAAATACTTTTCCTGCATAGATTTGCCTTTGTTCCTGTCACATTGGAATATTTGTCAAAAAAAAAGACACAGAAAAATCTAAGGCTAACTTCACATCTCTTCGGTAAAATCTTTTTCGAAGCAGAAGTGGCGGATCCGGTTAATCAACATAAAGTTCGCGCTTGTGAGTAACAAAAACAATCGGTATAAACACAAACAAAAATAATACAAATGTTTTTTTTCACGTGTGTAACAATTAATTTAACAACATTTAACAGCATTTCGTATGTTATTCCTCTCCTTGGATCTATGGTTTAGCTTTAAAAATAACAACAACTTATAAGTAAGTTGTCGCATAATAATGTAAATAAATTGAGTCGAAAAATGTGCAATTTTTTCTCGTAACCATTTAGACCACAATAGGTGAACGTATGTCCAAAGTTTTACTATCCGTTAAAGTGGATGACAGTGAACACGAAGTATTATTATTTAGCTGACTTTCCATATCCATTTCTATGGCGAGAAGATGATCATTATTGAATGGTATTAAGGCTATCGAAGGGGCGCGATGAATTTCAACAATTTCGGTTAAGGTCATAGCATCGTCGTCCGAAATTGTTTGTGTTTGAAATTGAAACTGAGTAGAAGATCTTTTTAGCAGGAATTCTAAAGATGGCGAAGGGGTTTGAATAGCATACGTCGATGAAGATGAGGTGGGAGAATTTGTTGTTATATCTTCATAAATCGTAAGTATATCCGAATTTTCGCTGCCCGTTAGAGCAGTGGTGACGGTTTTCGTAGAACTTTGGGAAGAATTAGGAACATCGTGCAATTCGGCCATGAGTTGCTCGAGACGTATATGAGCTATACTTGAATGATCATCACTATCGTCGTCATCACTGCTTGCATTCAATGCGTAATACCAGCTATTGATATCATCTTCGGGTATAAATATTTCTTTGAATTGCTTAAATAACTCTTGGCCATTGTCATCAAATACGTTGTTATCACTATCGTGATCCGTGGTTGACCAAACATAATTTTTATACTTGGAGCAATCTTCTGCACTTCGTTGGCCTCGTCAAACCTTTTCCTTATTCAAGCGGCATTTGGTGGGTGTTAAACTCGTTGGAAAACTTTAAAAGAATTGTTACTCATTGAGATGGAAAAAGCATATTTAAATTAAGCGCCTACCCTTTAGACGCGGAACCGCTAACGGTTTCCTCAGTTTTGGAAGTTTGTGTTTGCGTTGAAGACATGTTGCTTTTACTAAACGGTGCTTGGAAAGAAGTTGAGGTTATTGTAAAATAACCACCCGGCTTAGGTTTTAAATGTCTATTATTGATCTGCATATGCACAGTCTTCATGAATTCAATTTGATGAGCCAATTTTTGAATTTGCTCCTAAAAATTTTTTACCTATAAATATCGCCAGTTTGGCGTTTCTCGATGACAAATATCTAAGCTCACCTTTAACTCTTCATTTTCTTGATAGAGATCGGGAGATTCTTCGGGCACTAGGCCAACGCCATTTAATGAGAATGAAGCCGTTATACTGCGCACTTTAGCCTTTTGATCCCATTTGTCTCCTTGACCTTTAAAAACTCGTGAAATTTTTGGCCCAAATACTAAAGCTATGGTAGTGGTGGTCGACAATTGGGTTCGTACAAAACCTAAAGTATATTTAATATCAGGTCCAGCTTCCGGGAATATGAAAAGACTGAACAGTTAAGAATATTTAATTTTCACAAGATAACAGCATAGATACAAAAAATTCACTCACTGTATGATCGCCATAGTTATATTAACAATGGCTATATTATATATAGCATAAGATATTAAGCGGGCTTCATTGTATAACGATTCAGCGTTGCGGACATTGTAACAGACTCGTATGCCCCAGGCCAGAAAAAATACTTCGCCTATAGCCAAACTATGATCCCACCAATTGTAAGAACATTGTCTAAATTTTAAACCATTCTGATCGTGTATCTAATAGAAGGGGAGTAAGACATTAATGATTGGCAATAAAATTTTATGAAAACTTACAAATTCGGCAAAGGGGGTGTCCGATATTGTCCACGTACCCAAGTAGATAAGCATTACCAATAATATGGGCACCATCCATTGCAGCAACTGCTGATCAGTAAGCTTAACTTTATGAGCTGACTTAACCCGATACGTTAAGGACACTCTAAAAAAACTTTCAGTTAAATTTTCCATTAAATTCAATTTTTTTTGACAATTTACCGCCAAGTTTTCATTAGCAATGACGTGTACGTTATGCAAAAGCCCATGTGCCGTGTCCACTTGGTTACTATACACCAGCTTGTATCCAAAAATGGAAAAATCGCTACCATCTAGTAAACGTGTGAAGTAAAATGAAAAAAGAGTATTCAAGAGTCTAATCAATACTGTGCAGCACTTATTTATCTTCCGCCGCAAGTTATAGAATAGAATACTTTGAAGAATTCATACGCATTTGTGATTGTTTAGTAAAGAAGAACATGGATTTTCAGGCATAAAAACGTTGCTTTTTGTGTCCCAAAGTGAAATTCTACCCTTGAGACGCACTATCCGCGGAAGGTAATACACTACTGCCATGATATTTCCCCTATAGTTAATAATTAAAAACCCACTAAAGACCATTTGCTGCAAACAGTCATGGCCAAGAATCTTACGTCCGTCAAACACTTAAGCTAGCTTGATAGACTACTAAGCCAAGAGTTATTATCTTGTCCCATCCGATAAACAAAACGAAATGTTCGTGGGGATCGCTACGTATCTGCAACTTGTCTAACACTTTCTGCGAATTCTCTAACAGAGAGATGTGTTAAACCGTCTACGATTCACGCCCCTCTCCAACAAAGTGCTACTTTTTTTTGTAATGGCAGATGCTTTACGAACATCAAACGCATATTTCTTTTAAAGACGTATTGAAAAAGTGAAGATAATTTTTCGCAAAAATTTATGCTTCTGACATTCGTTCATGTCAATGACTTATTAGCAATACACGGCCACTTACGACAAATTTAGTGTTTCCCGTATTACATACCAGATTAATTCGTTCTTTCTGAAGTCAATCAACGCTTCTAAAAACTTCGAACCGATAAGTGTGTCTGAGCTCATCATCCGTGCTAGTTCCCCGTTGCTTCATATACTGCGGGTAATGAATTAGTGCTGCAAGCGCTTTGAGCCAAAAAGGCATAAGTAGGTAATTTCGATAGCTCGGAACTCCAAACATTCGCGGTAAGTATATTGCTATAAGGTGGTACACAATGTTCATATTCACTCCCAAAGCATGTATTGCCATGTGCACTGAATGACAAATGAACGAAGACGAGTTTTATATCAAACAACTGTTTTTATTTCATTAACGTTTTTTTCGAAGATTTTGCAAGTAAACGCCTATGTCAAGTCGAACCCTGTCCAATCTAATGAGTGAAAGACTTGGCGATGTTAAATCGGTTTTTGGATAAATAAAGCGTTGAAAATGGCAAAATTTATGAGGGAGCGATGGCAGAGGGTTTTCTACTTATTAGCGCAGTTTACATCTACCACAGATCGAAAATTCAGCTTCCGAATAGACGAGTCTTGGTCAGTCGCTGACGGCAGTTGAAAGTTTCGTTATATTCTATATTTCGCCAAATATTCAAATTTCAATATTCACAAGAAAAATTTCGTATTTTCACCATTTTTAGGTGATAAGTTTGCAGTCAAAGCACGCCAATCTTCTAACTTAGTATGTTTTTGCTTGCAACCCCTTTTGTGAGCGTGCCATCAACAATAACTACATACTGACATGGGTAAACATGCCAAGTTTGCTCTTATAAATGCGGAATGAGGACAAACCCTTTGTCTTTCAAGGACAAGGAAGGTGAAATGTGCATCGTTTATAGCAATAAAAGTATTTATTAGGGGGCATTAAAAGTGATGAACATTGCACGCAAACACAAACAAATTATTATTTGAATACCAAATTCACGTTTGCCAATCGACCATATAATAAAGAGCGAAGATCTGTTGACTAGATATATCGATCACAAATTGTCTCGTGCATATCTGAAATCGCGATTTGACAGCAGCTTGTAGGTAAAAGTACCACCAAAAAGTCCTTAAGTACATATATGGCTCCATGGTAATTATGGGTTTTAGTTAGTCGGTTGACGAATATGATCAAACTCAATTTTTGTTCAATTCTGGAACATAGTCTAGAAGAAATGGAAAAGGCGTCATTTCCCATGCAATTTGCACTTTTTATGGAAAAGCAGAGATCCCAAGCATAAACTAATTTAGCAACAATTAAATTTTTTAACAAAAATTTTATTATTTTTTTTCACCTATCTTTGTCATGAAATGCCGAAATTCAGACTTTATTACTACGTAAAGGTTTACTTTTCTTGACTACACGTGCAGGCGGTGTGGCTTGAAAAATACACCCACGTGAGCCATTAGCTACAGTTAATTTTTACGCCAAATTACTATTAAGGACTAATTTTTATCACAAACTATTAGAAATCAAGCCTTTGTGCCGTACAAAATATTTACCTGTCGGAGGTACGGTTATATAGAAGAGTGTTCAAAAATGTTGCCTATGGCTTTTCTTATCAACTTAATATACAAAAAATGGTATTACTGAACGAAATTTTGAAAATTACAAATTTTTTTCGTGTAATGACTTTTTCAAAATAAGTTGATATATGGGAAATAGTCGCACAAACGGTCCCGTCGAATCCATTTTCAATAGGGTTAAAACTTCGGGAAACACACATCAGTGAACCCTTTTCGTTACAATAAGCCTAATATTGCAACTTACACTGAAAGGCACAAATACATCGAAAGGCATCATAAGGACAGAGAGATAGACAAAATTAGATCACTGTATTAAAAAATTGATGTATCCTAAGTTCTTGTGGGTGTTATATATATAGGCAAAAACTTACTAAAACAGTCTTATATACGAGTTTAAAATCGCAAGTCATCATTCCTCTGTTTATAGGGAATAAAATTTCGTTGCATTGTTTCTCTAAGAAACAAAGAAATATTTTCACGTTGACAACAAAAGAAGCAGTGAAGTGAATGTTTAACAAGAAAATGAACAACAGAAGCAATATTAAGCGATTAACTTGACATTATAGACAATGTTCTGATAATCGCGAATCTTCACATGAGCTAAACATATCGAAATTAATGAGCACCGAGATATTGGGACATTGTGCTGGCTTAAGCTGGCATTTTTTCATTTCAAATGGAAAATCGTAATAAAATGTGTTTCTTTTCAGAGATTTTCTTATTGAAGCTATTTTATGTTACAAAATGAGAAAATCAAAATTTAAAAGAATTTAATTAATTAGTTTCGTTTGCATATAAGTAACCTTCTGCATAAAAAGATAATTAAAAAACATTTGTTTAAAGATTCACAATAAATTTTCTATGAAAGAAATATTGAAAATATTGAACATGGAAAACACACTTAAGGACTTAAGTCATTTTGCAAATATGAGTAAGAAGCAGATGGACAAGGTAAAAGAAGATGATTTTTTCTTGAAAAATATTTATTTATTTATCAATATCTTTGTCGTCCCCTTCAACGTAACCCCGGACTTTTTTCAATCCTCGAAGTACTTCTTGTATGCGCTTCTTGGTTTGAGCTTGAGTTCGTCCAGCGATGCGGCTTTTATCTCCTTAATCGTATCAGAACTCTGTCCTTTTTTAGGAACAGTGAAAAGTCGCAGCGAGCCAAGTTTGGTGAATGCGATGACTAAGGCATGGTTACGATGTTGTTTTTGGCCAAAAAATTGCCAATAACCAATGAAATGTGTTTAGCAAGTTCGAAGAAAACTTCGCTGCTATATCTTTCACGCCCAAAACATTCGAAAAAATTGCGTGGCGTAAGCCAATCGATATGCCGACATTCTTAGCAACGACGATTCTCTATAAGAATTTTCTTTGCTGCTTCAACGTTTTCATCGCTCGTTGACGTGCTGATGCGTCCCAAGTGGGCATCGTCATTAACATCCTCTCCGCCCTCTGTGAGAGGCTTGTGCCACTTATAATTTTTTATTTTTTTTTTTTTTTTGCTCAAGGTAGACGCGCCAAATACCAGAGTGAACATCTTAGCTGAGTTGGAGCACTTAATTTTATTTTGCACACAAAATTTAATACAAATTCTTTACAGTTTCATTTTTTTCGACAGCAAAAAGTCGCCAAGCGCACCAAAACAAATCTAACCTTTATGTTTGTGAAAAAGAAACTAAAAATACAAAATGTCTGACAACGTCAACATATTTTGGGGACATAAACAAAAAAAAAAACAAAAGTCCAATGCACGTAGCCCACGAAATTTGAAAAATCATCTTCTTTTTGAACACACCATATACACTTCATAGATGTCGTAACGTATATACAAAATACTAATGAAAACAGTTTTTCAAGATATAAATACAAGTTTCGAAGACTTCATCAGTCATATACGAGATCAAGTGTAAAGAATATATCGTAAAAAAATATATGTACGTCTCAATTAGCATTAATGGTTGAACCAAACGAACATGGTTGTCTGCCTAACAAAAAGACGACCGTATTCTCAAAAAATTTTTTTTTCCGTTTACAAGCTTATGCATGTTTGCGATGGCTTAGGGGTTCATTTGCAACTGGGTTCTGTACCGGTTGTGGGTGTGGCTCTGTGCTAATTGTGTACATGCTTTCTTTCTTTTTCTTTTTTCTTTTTTTTTTTTCCTTTTATTTGTTTGATTGTACTTATACTAAGTTTTTTAATAATAATCAATTTAAGATTTACTTTAAGAGTCATTTGAACTCGTCTGTCTTTTATTTAGTTGAGTTTCTGTATAAGTGTAATAAATAAATAAATAAATAAATAAATTATATACAAAAGTCAGCTGAAAATGCCCAAGGGTTGTCAAAAAAAACCTCGGGCCATGTATAGGAAAGAGAATTAATATAAGGATTTGTAACTTTTGTTATCAAAAGCAACGTGGCACGACGCAGATTTCAATGGTTTGGACTATAATATTGTATACCGATAGTCTGGCGATATGCATATAAAAAGAAAAAACTTTTTCTCATTTCAAAAGCAGTTAGTACCGAACACTAGGCTGCTTAGTATAAATAGAATAAAAAATTTGCGTTTACCTCCAAGTACATGATCGCGCAACCAATCAGAGTGATTAATAAAAATATCGGACTGGCTACTTTGAATACTTTGACTTTGCGATGATGAAAAAGATAGCCGGCTAATAAAATCGTACCAGTTGCACAGCCTATCGATATGGTTAGCAGCGATATTCTAGAATTGTAAACACATCAGTGAGTAAAGTAATTAAAGGATTTTTTTTTTTTGAAAACTTACCTAAATGGCCAGTTGTAATCGGCTAGACAGGGTTCCGGGCCGCTACAAGCATCACAACCTGGAGCGCATTTTAAGCACGTAAACACATCTGCATAATAATTGCTAATGTTATCCTGATGTTCTTTCCAGGCTATTTCCATTATAGTTCCATTAAAACCATCCGGATGACGTATCGAGTAATAGCCACGCTTGCACAAACACTGATAGGCACCACGGGACCAAGTGTAAGGTGTAGTTAAAATTTTACTAGTGGTTATTGTCGGTGATTCAGCTGTGGGGAGACGATAATCGCACTGAAAAAGATTTGTTTTTTTTTTTTTATTTTTTTAAATCCACACGTTCGTTATAATTAATCAAGAATACATTGCACTTCATCACTTACCATCATTGTTTGTCGATGACATTTATGAGATTTATGAAATGCTTGTATATCGTTAATGGCATCTATTGCTTGGGCATCTGCCAAATGTAAACGTCTCGATTGCATTTGCTGATAATTGAATCGGTAAACTGGTGCTTCGCATTGATTAACACGTAAACCAGTGACATCGATATCAATACTGATGAAACCACGTAAACCGTGGTGACGTCCGTTTGGCGGTATGGCAATGCTGTACGATAATATCCATTTACTTAGTGAGCACGAAAAATACGGAAATGTCCACCAGCCTTTATAGTAAATGTTCGGTGGGCTGGGTGCAAATTTCGGTGAACGTAGTGTAGGCGAAGTAGATTCATCGGCAAACCTTCAATTGTCACGAAATTGTATGAAAAATGCAAATTTTCAATGAAATTAATGAATTATTGTTAGCCATGTTTTGATTGCACCCTATATACAATTCGCAGTAAGAATGATTATTGTTTCTATTCTGTGTACAATTTTTCCAAATTTATGTAGTTGTGTAAACGATGCAATGTTTTCGCTTTGCCGATAAGCAAAAAATCCTTTTTGTTCATATGTTTTACGAAAATGAAGTCAAGTTACAAATGCTCATTCTATACGAATCTTGCATTGTTTTTGTCGAATTCTCTACCCAAATTCTATACCGAAGTGAAGATAGCCTACATTCTCTAGGTTTCGTGTGTTTGTTACAAACAAGTTACGATATGAAAATTAAAAAGAAACAATAGTAAGCCTTGAATTACGATCGCAAAAGCAAAAAGAAGACAGACAAGTAATTGATATTAATTGCTATGCGTAATCACCGTACAAATACTGAAAGAATGCAATAAATATATATATTATGTAATAACAATTTTCAGACGCATTATGCATCTGTAGATTTGTGATATGTCTTAAAGGACAATGAAAAACTAGTTACTATGCCCAGGATTTATTATCGTCGAGGTCGCCTCAAATATGCCCAAATATAAGCTGACAACAATTACCTAAGCGCAACATTATCAGCCTTACCGCCATGGGATTGAAATTAAATAAAAACTGGAACTTTTCCAGCAGTAAACTATAATTTACTATATTAAAGGCTTTTGGGAAATCAACAAGTTGCTTTTACCATACTCAGGGCGGATGCCTTCCAAAACTTGAAGCGTTGCAATGTCGCGGCTGTGTCCACATTTATATTCTCATCAGTTTGGATTAAACAAAGTTTTGTTCTCTCAGTGTACCATAATGTGGTCAGCTGCTCTGAACGACCTTACATAGAGACAATAAAATACTTATAGTTCGAAAACCTTCGGGGGAACAAGGCGAAGCCAGTTTTCTGAAAGAAACAACCGCACCAAATTTTCAAATGTCGGAGAGGAATACTCTGAGACGAGTTTACATAAGGAAGAATTATCCTAAGAATACTATTGTGAGCATTCGACCTTGTACGTGGGACAGCTTGACAGCTGCCAAGCTGCTGAGACTTTTTGATGAAATTTTGTACACTAACGTGTTTTGGCCCAAGAACGGCTGCTACTGACTATATTTAGGATCGAATTACTTTTTCAACTCACTTTGAAAAGTCGTTGTATGAATAACTGAAGGGTGTTGTAGCGTAGACCACAACCCACTATATTGTTTCTGTTTATTTTTTTTGCTTTAAGTTTCTTAAACAAACAACTTTTCCCAAATAATATATATGTTTATTTTTTGCAGTTTACAACAACTTAAACGTCTGTAACGTCAGCAGACGGCAAACTTTCAGTACAACAATATATTACAGAAAAGAGACAAAAAAAAAGAAAAAAACAAGTAGTAAGAACATGGAACAAAAAATCATTAGTGTTTTTATTTTCCTTGAAAGGAACTGAAACACATTGCATGTGTACGAGTTTGTGTAACAGTCTGGCAGTGACTGCGTTTGCATTAGAGCATAAAGAACCATACAATAAATTTAGTTATCAAATTGCAATTGTATAGAGCAAACCTTCCTATTGTATTGTTTAATGCATCTGTCAAACACAGATAGAAAAATTGCTAATGATTTGCTAATACATAATAATGACAACAACAAAGTATGCAGATTTAAATAACTTTGATAAAACGTTTATAACTTTCACACAAACTCATTTAACTGCGGTAATCATGTGCAATAGTTTTCAAGATTTTCTTCTCTACTTTTTCTTTTCTTTTTTTTTGTTCTTGCTACTTACCAAGGATACGTGGGTGAAGGTTTTTTGCCAATTTGTAAACCATCTTCTTCAAAACGTAACATTTCACCCATTTTCTCATGATTTTTTTTAATCCACCACACGTACGACTGCACGGAGCCATTCGTTAAATTTAAAGCTAAAATCCTTGCCCCTGTAGTATACTCATCGCTAAGGAGACCTTTAGCTAAAGCATCTGATAAACCTGAGATAAATAAAAAAAAAAATGTTGGCGAAAAAATTTATTATAAATTGCTTTGCATTTTGCTTTCATACCTCCGTGACGTACTATGCCCACCTCTTGTAGAATGGAAGCCGCTAAATCTGCTTTCTGTCTTGAACTTTCGTAACGCTCAGAATTGATGGGCACTTGCAATGGTCGATATAAAGTTGATATACAAAGAGTGCCCAAATTTTCTGTAGCAATATCATGTATGGTAACCAAAGATTGCTCAATAGCTTCCTGTTAATAAGCATAAATTCGTTTTGATGGCGTTAAAAAACGGTCCATATATATATATATTTTTTTTTATTAAAAGCTTTCTTAACACATCCCCGTTTAGAGCGTTGCCATTGCATTTCGACATACACTTGCTTTCATATTGAGACATCTACTACGTCGCATGCGATACGAAGTTCTATTAAGTGCTTGTGTATGCGTCCAATAAACAGTTCGACCTGATATATGTGTGAACTGATTGTATAGTCTTCGAATAGGTTCATAAAAGTTATCGTAAGCATTTCTTAATCGAAAGAGAAAACTGGAATTGTATTAAAAACCTTTCTTCGTTTTGTTTGCTGCTTTTATGTAACATGAGAGACAATTTCCACGTTTACTACCAATCACAAAGGAAAGTTGGTTAGGTAATTGGTAAAAATTTTCAAAATAAGTAGTCATGAAATCATGAGGACATATTGAAGGGGGTCGTGATTTAAATTTAGCAAATTTAATTTGCTTGTCCGATCTTTAGTTCTTCATCTCTTTTCAACATAAAGTGTTAAAAATTAGTCTTTGTTATAAGGACTTACTTTTTATGAGAGCTCTTATGCGGAATCAAGTCCACAAATTAAACCTATGTGGTTAAAATTTTGGAGAAGGATTTGAAAAAATTGTGTTAGAGGGTCTGGGGTGCAGTCAATTTTTATGTTAAATTATGTAACAGTCTTCAGCATAAAATATCGAAAATTAAACGGTTTTAGAGACTTATATAACTTAGGCACTGTTATGCATTATGAGAGGGAGTTTAGAATATTGATCCGTAGGATCCAAATTTTGCACGTTTATTTAATCTATTAAGATACTCCTTGCTGACGATTTTTTTCGAAAAAGCCTTACAGAGTGAGCGGCCGTAAAACTAATCCGACTTAAACCATTTTCAATTGAGTTCGTCCCTGGACCAACTTACGTCAGTGTGCCAAATTTCGTCAATATGCCCCAAAATTGCGGCCTGTAGTTTGAACACAAATTCCCATGGACAGAGGGACAGACGGATGGACATGTTTAAATCAAATCAGAAAATGAGTCTAGGTTGAATGGTATAATAAAAGGTGGGAATGTCTGAAGTCCTTCCGGGTTTCACATACACGTCCACAAACTTAATATACCACAAACGGTGTAGGGTATAAAAATGGATCGCTATAATATTTTATTATTGGCCGTAAAACAAACCATGGATTTTGATAAGACTTTATTAAAGTAATCTACAAATTGTTAATGTGAGACCTGGTTTATATTCTAAGTGTGTGCTTGTTAATATTATTATTATTATTATTATTATTATTCTTATTATTATTAATTTAGCATCTGAGGCATTTTAATAACAAACGCAAAGTTGTGATCAAAAATATAAAACTCAAAAAATGTTGTCGATGTTGGGAGGTGGGCTATCATCACATCAGTGTATGTATCTGTGTGCTAACTCCTGTCCTTCAAACCGTTGCTGGAATTCCCAAAAATCAATATAAAACAATCAGAGAATTTCTTAACATTTTTTTTTTTGAATATGGGCTTGAGAGTGTGGAAAATCTAAATTCATTATAAATCGAATATGCATTAACACGTTCGCGGACGTGAATTCATTCATTTTCATAGTCATGCAAAATGACGTGAACGCTATAGCATTCAAATTTTAAAGCCAATTTTTGTTCTATATATAGCTATAGCATTCACGTCATCCTAGTTGAAAAATATGATCTATATTGTCGTGGATGCTATAACATTCATTTCATATAACAGTTAAAAATGCGATGTTCTGACTACTCTTATAATATATGTATAATCAGATTGCCTGTCTATTTTTGCAGCTCCCTAAAATTTCTAATGTCCGCGAACGTGTTAAGGTGTTCATTTGCTCGACACTTAAAGATGTGGAATTATAAATTTTCACCAGAAGCACGAATCAGTTATAACAGCACATTATAATCAGTGCAGAAATCGAGTCGAGTAAATCATGTTCCTTTAACCATTCTTCTACACTAATTCCTAAAGTTAATCTGTGAAGTTGCACTTGCAGATTGCTTTAATTTTTTATTTATTTATTTATTTTTTTCTTATTCTATTTGTAAAGCCTCCTTACGGCTTAATCTGTGAATATTTTACGTGGGTAATTTTTTAAAAACGCAATTTGTCCTTGATCATCTCCTTATTACGATAAGCTTTTATAGCAAAATTAAATTCTTTCCTTACTAGTTGGCATAAAATAAAAAATATTACAATTTCTATGAATGTCTTACAACCATCAAGGTTTTGCTTATAATCTACAAATATTTTCCTTAATATTGCGCTTGTCATCATCTGTGGCAAAGGATTTTTTTTTTATTATAACTAACTTTTTCGTTTTATTCTTTTAGTATTTTTTCTTATAGGCATAAGTTTTATTGTGCGAACGGGTGCCGGAAATTGCCATATTTTCTGTTTTTTATACCCTTCATCCATCGTTTCTGATAAGGATACATTAAGTTTGTGACGACGTATGCCACATACAGAAGGAGGTCAGATGGACTTGTCTTTTATTACATCAATTAAATCGTTTTCTGCATCGATGGATTAAGCATGTCTGTCCGTCTGACTATTAGCCATGTATAATAGTTTTGTTTTCATATTGAATGCTATAAAATAATTCGAGATATTTTGATGAAATTTTTTACACTTGCATGGTTTGGAAATGGTTTGCATTTGACCAATTTTATAACTTTTCCCGTAACTTTTCTTGTTTCGAAAAAGTTTTTATACGAAAAAAACCATTGATTTTTTGTGTTAGTTTTATTTATTTATTGTTGCTGGTTAACTTAGATCATATGCTCGCTTGCATTGAAAACTTTCCGCATTTGAGATTTGAACCCACGACCATTGACTCGTTAATCACGATCTCCGGGCTATTCATTTCGCATTATCTTTGGCTGAAAATGGGTGGGAAATAGTATTTTGTTATATTAAAAAAAATTTGGAAAATCTAGTTTGAATTGCACCATTTTCTGGATTTCCTCCAATATATGGCAAGAAACCCTAATTTTCGGTATTTTATAATGGAAAGTCATTGAGAATATATATCTATTATACTACCTTTGAACTACGTAAGTGTATTCGTTGCGTTTCTTCCCATATTTCCTATAATTTTTTGTGTGATAATACATTTCTAAACTTTCGTATTGTACGACGAAACTAAATAAAAACTTGCATTAAGCAAAGCGATGTAGGGTAGTCAATGGTCGCAACTTGCCCTGCAATAAAGTTTTAGCTCATGTTTTCTTCAAAATTTGATACAACACTTACTCTGGTTATCATACTGCCATCGCCTATTTTTACAATACTATTAAGGGAGGTAATGGAACTGCTGCTGATGCTTCCCGCTGTTGCCGTTGTTACTGTTGTTGCAGATGAAGCAATTTCAGTTGGCAAATAAGCTGTTGCATTTTCAACTAGCAGCGTAATTATCGCTGCTAATATCAAATGCGGCAACATATTTAAATAATAATGATGCCCCGAATAATAATGATTTTGATAAGTCGAACGATACTGGTGGTGATGATGATGTCGGCAATGAGAAGGATGCACGCAACAGTTTCTTCGTTGATGATGCAATGTTGACTGTTGATCTTTGTTGACATACAACAACACTTGTTGATTTACTGATGATTTCATTTACGACTTTTTTATTACTTTTATTTCGATTTCTTTTATTATTATTTTCGTTATTGTGTTGTAAAAAGAATCGTGCTTTGAATTTTCCCGCTAACTTGTTTTGTTTTTGTTTCCGTTTGGAAAAATAATCGTTGATTTTCTTCGTTAAGCATTTGTAAGTCATATTGTAGACTAACGTTTAATATTGCAACTGCTTTTGCTGTCATTGTCGTTACGTTTTTGTGCACTTATGCTGAGATCTAGAAAAGAAGGTAACGAACATTTAAACAAGCGATTAAAAGAAATTCATTTGTTTTTGTTTTTTTCTTCTAGGGAAAATAAGCATGAGTGGGCGCAGTCGGATTAATTGCATATATAAAAAAAAGGAAAAAAAAAACTCGAGAGAATGAAATTTATTGGGTGGAAACAAAGTGTTGAGTAAACATATTCTTTTAAATAAATGCCCCGGTTTGCAAAGACTGTACGTTTTTCATTTTGCATTCACATATTTTCATGCTTCGTTGACATTTATTTTCATATTTGTTAAGCTTTCATTCCTTTGCATTCCATAAGAGCACACACGCTTACTCATTCGGTGATAAAACATTAAATCATATTTACTTTATTGGTTGAAGGGAACTGCAATAACAATTTTTAGTGTCTTGAGCAAGATACCTTCCATCCGAACAAAGTGTAATCGCAGCACTTGAATTCTTCAATTATTTGTTTCCATTGAATTCCAACGATATGATTCGACAAAGCGCAGCCAACTCAGTGGGAAAGAAAATAATAGTCAAAGACGTAAGTTTAGGTAGCCATCTTAACACCGCATTGATAACCTATTCTCCGAAAATACATCCTTTCGAAAAATTAGAGGGAAATATCAAACAAAAACCATGAATGTTTACGCCGTCTTATTAAGAAATAACGAGAAGAGTTGCTTTTCAATATTTACTTTAAAGTAAATTTTACCAAAACAATATGGTCTGAGAAATAATAACGAAATGCATCTTGCCGTGTCCACTTAGGTTTTATCTGTGAGCACTCAAAATCGTCCCTTATATTGTCGTCGCATGTCGATGAAGATTGTTGGGTTAAGAGACTTTCACGTTAGCGATAAATAATACTAAGCTATGGTTAAGCGGACATGATGGAAGAGGAGATTTGAGCATCTCAGCCGAAACAGCTGACTGGCAAGATTGGCAACGCTAACCTTGAAACAAACTTATCTAAGTCAGGTGCCATTTTCCATTTTGGCTCTCCCTTCTTGCGAGGGTAGCCAACACAACTAGATGCACCGTTAAGTTTTAGTTAAGTCACCGTCGAGTACATACAGTCTGCAATGAAAAAACGTTACGGCGAGAGACACAAAGCCTAACGCAGATGAAACTAATTCGAAAATAATTTGAGTTCTGGAAAAAGCAAAAAGTTACAAGGATTATATGAGACGATACGGCAATAGGCCAATGACATTAGTGTAACGTTTGACGGGCTCAGATTCCAGCAGAGTGAACAAATTGCATTTCGTTGAATGAAGATAGTCTAGGATATCACACACTTCTACCGCGATTGTTTTGATTTCGTAAATGTTTTGCTTTTGTTAATAACTCTTATAACAAAGCAAACAGGTAAGAAAATTATATTCGTCTATGCCACACCCTCACCTTTATTTTAAGAAAAAATTAGGTAAAATGGCAGGACCTTACGTTAATTTTGGCCAGCGATTTGTACGAGTAAAAATGTTGCAAGACTTATCAAGGGTACACTGTTGCAGCTCGAATGGGAAGTTTTGCCGCAACCAGCCTATTCACTAGACGTAGCGACTTCTGATTATCATTTGGTCAGATCGATTCAGCGTGGCTTGGCTGGCCCGCCGTTTCGAAATGCTGGAGAAGTGCGAAAATGGGCCGATGATGGGTTTGCTTCCGTCGTCGTGTGTTGTGAATGATCCATCAGTCAGTTTTAATACGAACCGGTGTCCCAGATCTTCCAATGTAGATCGATTCAGGATTTTTTTTACAGTGTCTGTGAAAATTTGGAATGGAATCAACGAAACAACGCATTACCATAAATTCAAGTTAATAAACTGTGAAACAAAGGGAGGGGAAAGTTCTGTCGTATTTTACGACTGGTCAAGGTGAGCAGGTAGACTGCGGCATGTGGAGTCTTATTATTTAACAGTTCCCTCGTGAACTGCTACTATTTCGTATACTCTTCACTTAGTCGCGAAGGACAGAGTGAACAAAGCGCGGTGCATAAAGTGCATTTAAAGTGCATTTGCACTTCGTAAGAGTTCCAGAAAAGGAGGAACGCATGGGTTCTATGGTACGTTGGGAAGCGAAGTTGTAAATGTTTGGACAAAACAAAAGTGGTTTGCTAATTTCGTTGCAGAGATTTCGGTCCCAAGGAAGATTTTCGATCTGCGCGATAGTGACAATGCTATTCATTCTGGAGAATGAATTCTTCATATAGTCAGTTCGCAGTTGCAAAAGAACGCGGCATTCACCGTTCGACTGCTGATAAAACTAATATTGTCTCCTCCGTCTAGAGGTGATTATAAAAACAAAAACAAATTTTATAACATTGCGCTCAACTAACTAAATCACTTTAAGCAGATAAATAAACTCAACTGGTAGTGTAAGTTTAACACCAAACAAACGAGCGTTGTTGCCAACACTACTACTTTAAACAACTTTTCTACTCAGTCGTCCACAATATACGACATCTACAAAACATTACGCTTTGTAATCTTGTAGTGCTTACTTGTATCCGTATATGTGTACATTATCACTCTAACAACATTATGTATTATATATATATATGTATGCACATCTACTTCATGGAAAGTCTTACTCCGCTTCTATTTATTTACTTATTCATGACGCTTCAAGTA
The DNA here is from genome assembly GCA_001077435.1 of Glossina morsitans morsitans. NCBI lineage: Eukaryota > Metazoa > Arthropoda > Insecta > Diptera > Glossinidae > Glossina > Glossina morsitans. The sequence goes on from CCAG010008329.1 coordinate 141,126, forward strand.
ATGATATATGTTTTGATACCTCGAATAACATAATACGTGCACAAGTTACATATACATATATACAAATTATATATTTATTGTAGTACAATAACAATAAAGTCCTTTTCTCTCTATGGATAAATTCCTTCTCTCTAATGCTTTGTGTAAGGTGAGATGGAAGAAAGCGGAAAAAGAAAGTCAAAGTTCTTGGGGTTTATTCAATCATTGATTGATTTCGTTTTAACACAAGTACAACAAAGAGTATCTGGATATTTGATGGTAAAAATAAAAATAAAAATAAAAAAGGAAAACGAAAGCAAAAAAAAATATATTAAAGTCATAAATTACGAGAAATTGCTTACGGGTGTTAATAAATTCTCGCGCGAAATGATAATAAATATCAATAACTGAATAAAAAAACACGTACGAAAAACATTAAACTAAATTCTCAAATTAAACTTATTTTTATTTTTAAACACTCCATGGGAAAGATTTTTTATAAATAATATTTGTTTAACTTTATCATTGTGCTTTTATGGGTTAACAAAAACACTTTCTATTCCCTATGTGAGGATGAAAATTAATCTTTTTCATATAAAAATTGCTAAACGCATACAAATATACCGAAGCAGAACACGTAAAAGCCAATTTAGTAAAGTCTCTGCGTTTCGTTAGGGTTATTTATATACAGTACATACATACATATATATATATAAATATATATATATGTATATAAATGAATGGATATGGGTCACATTACTTCCTTGTCGATTAACAAGTATAAACAAAAATTTAATGACAGTGTGCAGAGTAGGTGGTGCTTTCTCTTGGCTTTCATGCTTAGTCTGCGATGAATAAATGAAATTTTTAGTAAACTTTCAAGTTTTTGCGTTCTTCGTCTCAACGTTAAATAAACAAATATGATATATATATAAACATTCAGCGGTTTATTGTTTGCCTTTTAATAAACCCGCCTAAATTGATATAAAGAAAGATACAAAATGGCCATAAATGTCTCGAATAAAATGAAATGTTTCGTGCTGAGGTATACTTAAGTAAAGCTATCATCACTCGAGAGAGAGAAAATCATAAATGGCTTGTTACTTTTTAAATCTGTATTTGACGTCTTATTTTTCAACTTTATACGCATAGAAGAAAAGACTTGACATTTTTCTTTTGATTTTCAAATCAACATGCAATTTTCTTTTAAAAAAGAAATCGTCGCTTCGCTTTTAAAATTATTTCGAAAATAAGAAAATCGCATTTAAGCTTGAGGCAAAAAATTATGCAAATATCTAGTGGTCTTCGATATTATTCTTTTCTTTCATTTATTGCTAATAGGATTAAACTAATTTGATTATATAACTAAATCTAACAAGGATTTTGCTAAAAATAAATAAAAAACTTTCAGAAACCATAATACAGGTGATTGTCCGTAATTTTGCTTTGCATAACCACAAAACAAGTGAAAACACTGTAAACGGCCCCAGCCCACTATTAAATACCCTATACCACTTCGCTTAAATAAGACGTTATATGGTAAGTGGTCGAAAAAGTGCTGCTATCCGAACTATTTTCAATTGACTTCCTTCCCGGGCCAAAGCACATCGATGTACCAAATTTCATTAAGGTATACAAGGTACAAATATACAAACCGTACAATATACAAATACGCAAGAATACATGGGCAGATATCAGACGGGCAGACAAGCTTAGATCGATTCAGAAAGTGTGTCTGAGTCAATCGTTATAATAAAACGATCTATCCTAAGTCCTTTTCGATGTGAATATATCCTTGTACAACAACTGGAGGAGGGCACAAAGACATTAAACTACAGCAAGCATTATATTATTTTTAAGCAATTTGTCAGACACTTATAGGAAATAATTTATTCCATATTTTGTAAGAAACTGAGAGGATCTCTAGTCACGAAACATCATGAAACACCCCAACTTAGCATAGATGTATACAAGGAAGAGTGTGTCAAGGAAAAAGTTCGCGTCGTAAAATTGCATAACTTTAGTAACACTAACCCTATCAAGGCATTCTACACAGCATGTGAAAAACGAAAGTCCGTCCTTAGACAATCTAAATACAAAATCGTGACGTTTGTTAATTTAGTCGGAAGCCAATGCGTTTTGACGCAAAATTATCAAAAAATGCACTTATTTCGCAATCGTTTATTTTGATTAAGACGACAAAGTGTGGTCATTACATTGAAGTCACTCTATCAAAATGAAGAGAAAATGAGAAGGTCTTGCTTGTTTTTGCTTTGGAGGTTTCGTTGTTAAGGCCGCATCGCTCTCTGGTCGAGTAATTGTTAGTAAAATAAAGGAAATTTTTTGAAAAATTGATTTCTAATTGGTTCCACTCTCTACTACCAGTAACTAACACAAAAACGCAGAGTAACAGTAAAAGTGTTGTCTTCCATTACGGTAATGACAGATGGCAGAAAACTTTACTGGATCGACATAAATAGGGCCCGACACATCGGATTACATCTGACTGTTATTTTCGTCATATTTCGAGACGAACTTTAACATAAGCCCACGGCAATCACTTGGTACGATTTTTCGCCCAGAAATCCCAGAAGGAGAAGAATAACACGAAAATGTATATGAATTTTGGTGAAACAATGCAATGAATTGTATGTATGTATACAAATTACACTCGATCGCGCTATTTATAGTTAAAACAACAAAATTATAGTTAAAAGGATCTTTGATGCGTAGTTCTACGCGTTGCTCCCATTTGACAAACGCAATATACCCGCTGTGCTGCGTACAATAAAGAGGAAAACATTGCTGTTCTCTGTCGCATTCATGAATAATTATCTCTTCCATGGCATTCTTCTGTGCTTTGTTAATGTCTTTTTCTTTCACAATTTTTCAACTATTTTGCTTGTTGTTGTCGTTGTTGGTCTTCTTTTTTTTTTTAGCATGAGAAAATTTATGTTATTATCCAACGTTTTTTCTCTCCTGTCCTTAGCGTTTCTAGTGCTTTAAGAATTAATAATGGGTAATGAGTATTTAACCATATTAGCAAAGTGCTACTGTTGTAAGCATCGTTTATTTTAATATTAAAATAAATTCTTATGAAAGTTTTGAGTGCTATGCCATTAAAATCTTAGAAAGAAACGGTACACATTACGGGCGAAAAGAGTATAACTCTTGTGGATATACATTAACATTAAGTAATTTTAAGGAGATGCTATGAGTATGGACGGGTTAGATTTGCCATGATGTATTTACATGTGCAGTGGTGTGTGAATTTTTTTGTTTTTTCGACACTATATTCATGAATATCCACGAACGCCAATTAATTTAAGTTGTTTTGCGTTTAATAACAAAAAAACTTCAACACTCGAAGTTTCAATTTTTATCACATGCGTGAATCCCTGGAAAGCGAATATTGTTTTGCCGCAAAAAATTAATTTATGCGCAAAAATTACAGAGTTCTTGTCGATGCACAACATTAATATTCAAAAGTTCAAAATGCGCATTAAAAGATTGAAGTAATTATACTCTACTCAACTTGTGGTACATTAAGGTTTCATGTGTTAAGTTCGTGCGGATGCATACAACAACCTAGGAAGCCTTGAGATACACCACCTTTTGTTATACCTATGGATTCAGAAACACCTTCTGATCTAAACACGTCTATCTGTCTGTCCGTTTGTGCTCTTGCGTTCAACTCAGAGATAACAATTTTTGAGGCATTTGGATAAAATGTGGTACCCTCGAAGGCGACCGCAATTGAAAATGATTAGGAGTGGACCATTTCCGCCTACGAAGCCTTATTTTGAAAAGGCATTATGTGAGTAAGTGTATTGAGCGAAGTGATGTAAATGAGACTCACCACGAATCGCATCAGGGATAAGTTTGAAAGGGACGGCACACGCAATGTGTGTACACCCTTTTTTGGTACATCCTGTATGTAAGAAAACAGATTGAGGCGAACCATGAATACCCAGCACGTTACGATATCTCGTTTTTGGCTTTTTATGATTCTACTTATGATATCAACAATTCTCTTCCCTCTGAAAAGGTGCTGTTTTCGTGGCGCCGTCTTCGGTATACAATAAGAAATTTATCAACAATAAATAAGTCTTAAATTCTAATACCTCAATTTAAGGAATCGAGCTCGTTGTAGAAATGTATATCATCGTGTACCGAAAACGGTTCGCGCAATGTTAAAAATAAACGCAAATTTCAACATAACATCAAGATTTTTATAATGCTGAGAGAACCCACAATCTTACGGCGGGACAGGTGCATATCAACGAGCCGACTTAAGGTCTTATGGTAGGGAAAATGATGTGTAAGATGATTCAGAATGTTTTCTCGATGTTATTTTTATAATTTATTAGATGAAAAGTTAACGCGCACTCGTGTTCAAGTTCTGAAGTCGCCCTTCTCGCACTATGTTTTTCGCGGGGAGCTTTAAATGCGAATCTAACAGATTATAAGTTATATGTTTTCGTTTTATAAGCATGGTTTGGTAGAAGTTTTACATTTGTTTTCTACCCACACTGAAGGACAGGTATATATTCATTTAATCAGGGCGCTTGCAACATCCATTAGTAAACTTTAGAGATCCTATAAAGTATCTACATTCGTCACCATTATGCAAATCTGAATCGGCCTTAGCATGATCGTCTGTCCATCCGTCTGCCAATGTAATGTCTGCGGTAAACTTTCCCCTCAATTAAAATATCGGCTTCAAGTTTGGAAGTTCTCCCATGTGATTGGTACTGAAAATGGGTCAAATGGTTCAAAGGGTACGTTCACTTTACAACTTAAATTTATAGCATCTCTCTTTTATGAAGTGCGACATACTTTTCAGGTATTTTTAAATATATTTTATGTGATAACCAACATCAACATCAACCAACACCAAAAAAGGCCAATTCAAAATATTTTTCTATGTTTTATGAGTTACTTTTCTTTTACGATAAAGATCGCAGGATTGCACCATAGCCGAATCTGATCCTCTTACTTGTTTTTTTTACTAGACTGTTTCCTATATGTGTCCGTAAAGTACAGGACGTAGTGAACTATATATATGGAAGAAGGGAAAAGGAAAATAGTGTGTACATAAGCTCTACTTAATGTTAGTGGATCATAAGCAAGGGTAGGAAAGTCTTCTATAGCTAGCTTGTCACAGAGACGGTCAGTGCGATTATAGGTCAAGCAGTGGTGATAGTTTGACGCACTGTATGGAAGCAAATCGAGGAGAAAGTAATGAGAATATGGAAAAGGCCGAGTATTTCTGGAAAGGCGTAAAGAATGTTAGACTCGCTGTAGTTACTCGGCGGCGGTTGAATCCTTCGTTGCACGAGGGGTGATTCAAGGAAGCTGTCGAAGCTTTTATCCACATGCGCAAATTGTACTTAATTCAAGCATGTATATGCGATATCCGGGCATGTGTGAGGCGTGTCGGAATGCCTAAATTATTACGATGCTTCAAAAACGTATTTTTACCAATGGATACCGTTTCACATTCTCAAACTTCTTTTTATGCTCAAACAACCTTTGTGCTTAGTTCGATTTTTGGGGAATAAACGACGAAGAAGAGGATTGACTAATGTATGTGAATCGAAATAATATAATATTACGCTGCGCTAATATATAGTTACTATGTGAAGTCTTTGATGGGTGATATGAACCGTGTTTGCTCACAATGTATATATATACTTACGTTCCACCTTTTATGTTCACGGTTTGTCGGTTTCTCTTTATTATATAAAGTTTGCTCTTTTATCTTCATCATGTTTATTTTGTTCATATTATATGCGCAAATTCTTTACTGTTAACAACTATTTTCTATTTTTCATTCCTCTCTATCATGAATCGTACAGTAAGTCAGCCTTTAATCAGTTGTCGAAAAGCAAATTCGATTTTTAATTAAACACACACGGAATGTAGACTTAGCATATCTGCATCGTTCGCCTTTTCATGTATGTGTAGATTTTGAAGGAAAATTTACGTATCCCTGATGAATTTTTTTCTTAAAATTGTACTGAAGGTTATACGACTTTTAAAATTCTTTATAAATTTCTATCTTATAAAATGAAAATCGGATATGAATTAAAACTATTTTCACCAAGTTTCCGTTCCTCTGTCAGTGTATAAGAGTTCTTTAGAATTCGTTTTAACCCGAGTATAATCTTGCTCTTGCTTTGTGGTTTTCTTTTTTCCGCAATAAAAATGCCAAACATTTTTAAAATGGCCATCAAAAAATATTTTTTTTTGTTTATTCTAATTTCTTTCTTTCTCTTAATAAAATAAAATTTCACTTTTTGTATTAAAAAAGTTTACCCCGAGTTTATCTTGTTTGCCGTATTACATGAAACACTTTATATGAGGGTTGAATAAAAATATATTTTTTTTTTTGGCATTTTTTAAAATATTTTTGTGTGATTAAAAACCCAGAAAAAAAAAAAAAGATTGAACATATAAACGGCCTACGGCAAAGCAATTATATCTTCAAATAACATTTTCTCATTTTCGTTTCCCAGTAGAAAATTGTGCCGCTTTGCAAACTTAAAAAAATTAAAAACATTTCCTGTGGCCCCCCTTTCGATTGTCGCCTGAATTTGATTCAATCTTAAGGCCATCCGCAAAAGGGGGGGATTATGTCATTTATGATATACGTCTCATAACTTTTCATTACATTCAATGTGTATGTTAATTTAGCTACACTAGTGTCAGCCCATCTGTCTTGTAGAAATTTTTGTCATCCAATAAAAGGGCAAAATAAGAAAGAGGGGAGATATTGAAAGACTTCTACTATTTCTTATCATCTAATTATTTTATTAAACATAACTAACTTCTTAAGTATCATTAGTACAGATCCGAGATTTGTTATTGCATCAGATATCGAAAAAGTTCGATGGACCATCATTTTCAATAAAACATATTCGTATTCAACTAAAATAAATTTTTGTGCACATCACCGAAGGACTCCCACAAGGAAGCTTTAGAGCCCCCACAAAGTGTATATATTTTTGATCACAATCAAATTCCGAACTAATTTAAGCATGTCCGTCTCTCCATTTGTGTAATGGCTGTGTTCGCCTGGTAGCATATATAAAGTTATCTCGACTTCAAATTTCGCAGAAACATTGAAAGTTCTTGCACTCAGATCGTTATTGAAAATGGGTCACGTCCACAGTACCACGCAAACTGAGAACACCTTTGCTTTTGAAAAAGGATAAAAAATTGGTTTTTTGCCTAGCACTTACAGCATATAAACCCATAAAAATTTGAATGTGTACTCAATGAGTGATACTACAGTACATGTACGAAAATGTCGAATGTTTACTACGCCTACCCGATATTATAGTACACCCAGATTTTCTTCAACATCTATATAACGCGCAGAAACAAGCTCCGAAAATCCTATCAAGAATATAAATTCTTGGCCAGTTTCAAATCTGGAATGCACATAAGCATGTTCGTCTCTCCGTCCGTCCGTCTGTACAACTGTGCAGCCTTCTGCCGTTCGCAAAAGTTAAGATATCGCGTACAAATGTGTAAAAGAATTTGAAAATTACCCGAACTTTTCAAAAGACACGCCTATATCACCCACAAGCCTATATAACAAAAACTAAGAATATCTTTGCTTTACGTGTTTTCTGCTTGTTATTCTTAAACGACAACAAAAATACCATAAACATTTGCACTTTTATTTTGAAAATATATCCAATTTTATTCTGAGAATAGAAATCAGACAAAATTAGGTTTTTTTCTTTTTCTTAGGCTTTTTTCGGATAACGTTGATGGGTATAAAAGATTCGATCTCGACTGAATATAATTTTCTTACTTGTTTTATTTAATATTTCTTTACAGTCATTTAAATTTAGCAATTTAAGGAGACTCTCATCCCTAACATCTTACGTCTGGCGAAAACAAACAAACAGGATTTATATTTTCCTCATGTATATATGAATATTTCACTCGTTTCAAGCACATGCTGTTATTACCAAAAATTATTATTCGAAATGAAGTCTGCACCTGTTTCTCTGTTCCTTTCTTAGTTATTAAACAAGTCACGTTCACAAAATATCTCTCAAAATAAGAAGTTATTTTCGGTTTAGTTCACTCAATGACTGTTTGCTTTTGTGATTTTGTAATAATTTCTATTGAACGCTAAACAAAAAATGTATTTTTGGCATTTGTAATATAAAATAGGACCCCTTCGTTCGGAGAGTGACTTAACTTCATTTATGTAAAAAACAATGATTTGTAATGTTAATCCCATAACTTGTAGCTCATCTCATGGCTTCCTTCAGTGTGGTCATAGATGTGGCGGGACATTTTGTACAATTTGTAAAAGATATTGATTTGAAAATAAAGACATTTCTTATAGATGGAAATGCTCTTTAGAGAACTTTTTTATTTTTCCTTCTTTGATCAGGCATTCAGGCAATATCTCGTACACCTGACGGCACATTGGTCATCAGGATTGATTAGGTGGAGTGAGAGGAAAAACGGAAGTAGTATTCGTGTACGTTGGATTTGAAAGTAAACAGATCGGGAGTGGTCGGGACCACCTGGTTCCAAAGGTGGTCAGTACGGTAAAAGAACAAGTAAACGTATGTGTGGTACGATATGCAGACAACTTCGGGGTGAGTGGGTGGAAGAAAAGAGCAAGCCGAAAAGTTTTGTTGGAGGAATTTGTTGGCTGACACATCGATTCCATTTCTGAGCCCTGTGTATATCTGCCCATAAGCAAAACACAACATACATTGGATTGTGAGAATATTGAAAGTTTTAGACACGCCTACGTCCCCTTGAACGCCTGTAAGAACTTCCCTGCACGCGGTCAAACCCTAAAGGCTGTTGACCACACACGCGTACTGTATCAATGGCCATTGATCAATATAAGGTTGTAAATTGTCTGTCCGCCTGTCCTATTTCCTGGTTGTTTGCCGACTACTGTTGACAGACTTGCCTTCTCACATTGAGAGGATGGCAATAGATCAACTTTAAAATTGAATGAGGATTGACTGTGAATATCTCCAAAAGGTACCAAAGACTGCCAATTACAACCTGTGAGAAATATTGAAATTAAATTTGGCACAGATATATTCGTAAGCTCATCTCATAAACCAATATAAAGAATATAAAGAAGTTCTCATAAATCAATATGAAGAAGTGGTTATTAAAGATTCCTCGTAAAGTGTACCTAAATTTCTTATTTTTTTGAAAAATTTCCCTATTTTTATATATATTTCGTTTATCTTCTATTTCATTTCTGTGCATATAAAACATACGACATTGCTTTAAACTGAAATGAAAACATGAATGTGAAATTATTGCTACAATATGAACAAGATTTATTTGCTTAATGGACTCGACAATATATGCCTCATAAACATCAACATTGCAAGCTTGAAAGTCATGTAAACGGTAGTAAAGTTTTACATCATTGTGACTGTATACCAAATTTGTTGACTGTCACCATACTTTCCTTCCGTTTTTTAGGCCCATCTGCACAACAACGAACTATAGTAAGTTTGTCATGTTGTTTGTAGCACCGAGAAATAAGTATTACAAGGTCGACAAAGAGCGTAGATCCCTAACTAGCAAAACATTATAGATTGACGTCTATCATACACGTTACAAGTCCTAGTAATTTCCGCCTCCGGAAGTAAGTTGTTCGCAAAGGTTAGAAATTATAGTTATAGATATATATTATATATATAGTTAGAAAATTTTGCAATACTAATTAACTTCCTTGAAAAACAATGATTCCGATTATATATACCAGCATAAGATGAAAAATCACCTTATAATAAAGTGTTGGAGTAAGTATCGCTGAGTAACAGTAAAAAACAGTAATTAACAGTAAAAGCAACGTACTGGTAAGACGGTGCAAAGGTTTTTATTATGGCCGGGGACTCGACCGCCGCTATGATCGAGGTCTACCGTTAGGAATTTTTGTTTACGGGTCCGACTTGACAGGAGACACTCAGTTTATGTTGCGGGGGATTGAAATAGCAACACCGATCGATATCAAAAGAAATGTCAATTCAGAGATCTAATAGAAAGTATTGTGTCACGAAGTTATGAAAGAAAATTTAACAAGTCACTTAAAAGTTGTGATTACTAATAATGAGCCGTACATGTCACATGATTTATTTAGTTTACTTAGTTAACTTAAATGAAAAATTGAGTTAACTAAATATAGTGCTACTCTTCTAAACAAAACTGAAAAACTTAACTTAATTCGCATACACATTCTGCTTTGACGGAAATCGCAACTAAAAACTAAAATTTGAGTATTTTTGAAATTCGATTAACACAAACACATCTTCCACAAGATAATTTAAAAGGATGCGTATACGCCACGAAAGCTTGTGGGGTGATCTACTGCAAATGCGGAAAAGCACTTTTTTATATCCATCGCCGAACGACGGGGAATATATTCATTTTATGAAAACGTTTGCAACGCCCAGAAGAAAGCTTCATAGATCCGAGAAAGTATATATATTCTTGATCAGCATCAAATTCAGAATCGATTTAAGCCTGTTTGTCTGGCTGTCCGGCCGGTTCATTACTCATAAACTATAACAGATAAATATGCAAAAATTTGAACTCATATTCTATAGGCGACGCTATAGTGCCTATAGAAAAATGCAAAAACCTGACCACGCCTACGCAATAAAATTTAATTATTTTGTCGGTACCTTTATAACGCACAGCAACAAGCCTCAAAAGCCCTGTAAAGTATATAAATACTTGGCTAGTTTAAAATTTGGAATACACCTAAACAAGTCCGTTTGTTCGCCTGTTGATTTTACTAACAGTGTAGTATCTGTGATGAACATTCTGCCGTTAGCAAAAACGAATAGATTGCCTACAAATTTCCAAAAGAATTTGAAAGTGAGCTAAACTTTTCAAACGACACGCCTACAACATCCGTACGCCTATCCGACAAAAACTTTTATTTTGAAAATAAAATCAGAAAATCAGGCACGCCCACTTCATATTATAGAGCATGAAAATTTGTTTCTTTTCTTATTTTTTAGGATCACGATGATGGGTATAAAAGATACGGTCATGGCCGAACATAATTTTCTTTCTTATTTTTTTGATTAGTTATTGCGAAGGAAAAACGAGAAAAAGCCATGCCAATGCCTGTGCACTAAAACAGAAAATGCTATTTAATCCAGATTTCGTTTTTTCATATTTCCCTTACAAAGGCTAAAACATAAAAACTCGCAAATTTTTTCCACAAACGGGATGAAAAGAATTATGAAAACAGGCTTGCACTAGTAGTGTTTCATTTACTGAACACATACGGTTTTAAAAGAAAAACCGAGGCATATGGAGCACAGATAGATTTACTAATGTTTTGATTAAGGACGTGCTCTGATTTCAACTTTTCCAAACATTGGAGATAAATTCAATAAACAAGACGTGTTTTAGACATTTATTTTCTTCCACTTCCACCACATGTGGTCAGTTAAAAGAAGAAAAGTCCGCGGGAAACATCATAAGGGCCGTATAAAGAATTACCAAAAAAAAAACTCCCGTCTTGGCCTCGTATTTACAAGCTCCTTTGCTTAACTTTCTTTAATTAACAAAATGTTCTTTCTAAAGTGCCGTAAGTGGTACCAGAAGTTATAGACTTTTCAATTTTTCAATCATCCATAAGAACTCAAGCTTTTCTCGTTTACCTTCACTTTCTCTCGCCGATTCAAATACTTGCTAAAATATTCAAAAATTAGTGAAAATCTCAACAGCCCAAAAAGTCGATTTTCCGAATATACCCGTATAGCCATATTACAGGTGTTCTGTTAAATGCGCGGACCAATTTGGCAAATATTAATAAACAGAAATTCGAGACGAAAAAATCCCAAGCACAGTAGTACGAAGCCCGTAAAAATGCTCAAAGACAGTAAACCTATTGGATCACTTTCTGAAACGATTTAAGCTTGTCTGTCCGCCTGCACGGCTTTGTATTCTTACGTTCAACCTACAGATTGCATTTATTTAAGTATTTTTATGAAATTTGATTTTCTCTGAGTTTCTGGTTTTGGCCAAACGACGAACGCTGTAATGGATCAGGTCGGCCGTTGAAAATGGTTCAGGTCGGAGCACTTTTTCGATCGCTTGTCGTTATATTGGTGGTACAAGATATATTAAGTTTGTGAGGAACAATGTAACGCCCAAAAGAGCTTAAGAAGGATCCACCTTATACCAATCGATTTAGATCATTTTCCGAATCGATCTAAGCTTGTCTGTCCCTCTGCCCATCTGCCCATCTGATATCTGTTCAGGCATTTTTGTGCTCAATTGTAGGTTGACAAAGAGATGTTTTGGTGAAATTTTATACACTGATGTGCCTTGCCCGAGGACCAATGCTATAGATATGTGTAGTGCCATATAAGTCCTATTTTAAAAAATCGTTATATGCAATTGCAATTTCCGAAATTTCCCGACAAAAGTCTGTGAATTATTCGATATTCTAAATTGGTATGAAAAATTTGTTTCCCCTGGAGCAATTTTTTGACCCCATTCTCATATAACTGTTCCTACGAAAACTGAATCTTCATATGGTAAAGAGGTATAATTTTCAACACTTCATGGTGCAAATTGGTTCGTATCAGTAAATTGACATAGAAATCAAGATTACTGAATTTGGACCACGTAAGTCTATTTTTTGGACGACATAACGTATAAGGATTCCCAGGAAATGGAAAGCCTTATATGCCAAAAAGGCGTACTAGTTTATAGGAAACATTTGTTGGAATTTGGCATGAAAATGAACAGCATCAAATTTTAAGTACGTGGGTTTATTTTTTGGACCCCTCTCCATACAACATGTCTCATGAATAGTAAGCTCTTCAGGAAAAGTTTTAATTCTTAACATTTTATCATAAAAATTAGCCTATAGTAACGATTTAACAAAAAAATGACCGCTAGGGAATTTGAACTACATAAGTATATTTTTTAGATCCCAAAGTATATAGCGGTCATCGCGAAAAGCTAACCATTATATCGAGGGAAAGTATAATTTCTAGATTTCTATGACGGAAACTTGAAAATAATAAACTTTTTGGGAACTAAAATAGGTTTACAAAATTTGGACCTCGTCGGGAGATTTTTTGAGCATCCTCCTAAGTGTAGGCTTTCGAACTGGTGATCTTACTTGTTTTTTTTTTTAAGTAAATTTAGGAAAATGGTAGCATTACTCTTTACGTACTGAAATCTGTTCTTAGTTGCTTGCCTACGATCAGCCTATCTGCAAAAGAAAATACTTTTAAAAATCAATTAAATATAAATTAAAGAAAAATATTGGATTTTATTATATCTGACTTGTTTTTAAATTTTTGAATTTTTCCACTCTGTTCTTAAGAAGATAATTACTTTTCAAAAATTGTCGATTCAAATTTAACAATCAATTAAAATATTTTTGTAACCATTCAACCATCTACACTGAGAAGGGAAATTGTGGTATATTTACGTTCATCTACACAGGTCTGACTGAACGATACACAAAATACAAAGCGTGCACACAGATAAGGTATTGTTGTGGAATTCCACGTAAAACGATTGAGTTCCCTTTGAAACAACGAATACTCAATTTATTCGCATTAATTCTATTAAAGAAAATACTTTCATTTTCTATTTGATGCCTTTATAAATGTCGATATAAATATGTGTAGATATATCGGTACATGTTTGCGTAAACGTAACATTTCTGAGAGAAATTCAATTACGTTCGTTATAATTAAATGTTTATAAGCGAGTTGCTTTTAGGCAAGAATTTAAGAAATTTAATGAAGATATGATAAGAAATCGTCTTACGTTCTGATATTTCGTAAAATGTATGTATTTTTAAATTAATATTCACGCACAAAAGAAATCCTTTACAAACATTATATCCTTAGTAACGACTTTTTTTTACTTTGCTCCGTTTGTTATGATAGATAATGGAAAGTTGAAATTGTGCTCCAAGCTGCTTGTGAATTTGTTTTTTTTTTCTTCTCCTTTTTTCTGTTTTAGTTTTCATAAAAGTTGTCGTTCATTCTTTTGTCAGCATTACTTTAGTGGTTTCATGGATGATATATTACAAGTGTTCGTTGCGTACTTGCTCAGGCAAGTAATTTTCCCGCGAAAATTAAAATGCATTAACTTTATGATTTCACTTGCAAGAGTCAGAAATTTCCTGGTAAAATATAAAATTTGTTGATTACCATGAGATTTATAAACAATTTAGTAAATTTTCCTTTGTCTGTCCGACTGACCGCTTATTTTAAGTAAGCTCGACAACGCCAAAGACCGCTTATTTTAAATAAATCCGACAAAGTCAAAGTTTAGATAAAAGTTTGAAAGTTTCTACAGAAATTCTTGGTCAACCCTTGTAAAAAAGTGATAATCACTACAATAGCGTCGAAACGAAATAATTTTAAAAAGTAATTAAAAATTTTAATATATTTTACTTCATCATTTACAAACTTAGAACGGAAGTTTATCACAAATTTAACTCAAGCAATTTTCAAGGTCTTTGAAATCTTAAAATTAATACTTGCCTCGGTCGACTTGTCATGTCTTTATAATCAACAAAAGATTAAATCAAGTATTCGTTATCTAAGATTGTCCGCAAGGCATATATAGATTTTCTTTACTTGGTTTGATTATTTTTTATCTTTCAGGACAAGTACACTTATACATACATAAATGGTCACAGACTTCAAGATAAGTAGTTCTTGAGAAAAAATGAAGGGGAATTTTTTCTTTTTTTGTTATTTAGTTCTTCAGCTCTTGCTTTGTTTACAATTGCCATGTGCCGTGTATCTGTCACTTTTTGACTTTTTTTCTTTCCTTATAATTGACTTTTATTATATTTAAACTTGTCTTTCAGTTTTCTTTTCTTTAATTGCACAGCCTATCATGTTTTCTAATATTGAGATATTCTTTAGTTCATTCCACAAGGAATAATTAATTGCATTTGAATGGTAGAGTCACGATCCGTTTAGTTGATTCTTTTCTTTCCAAACGTAATGGGGAAATAATTCTATTCAAATTTCATGCAGTTAAAAAACCAGACACTGGAAGAGCATATGGAAATGGCGAGCAAGAGCTGCATTGACATTGCAGTCCCATGGGCCCCGAATAATCCGTCTCGATTTATGTAAATATCTATTTGTCAGAACACAATCAATTTCTTTATAACAGAAATATTATTTTCCTGTTTTTTAGATAACATGCTTTCACATGTGTCCGCTATAAGCCAAACAGCAAATATAACGCATGTGAAGGAAAAAAACATCGAGTATGAGAATCGATCATACTTGATCATCGGACAAGATCACATTCAATTAGCAACCTGCTCGCCGACAAATCCCGCTATCTGTCAACGACGCTCTGCTTACATGCCTATCATAGCAACTTAATTTTAAACTGGCTTTCGAAACCCGGTATGAACAAGCGCTAAACCATCATTTTTATCCAATAACACAACCAACAGAGTTTACCTTATAAGCAAAAAAATAAATTATCCTCTACTTTTGTTTTCCTTTAACTCTTTCGTAGACTTTTTGCACACTATACTATGGTTAAGTGTTTAAAGGTGAAAAGATAACATGAAGGTTAAAATGACTATAGCTGATTGGTTCTTTTTCTTTTTTGCAAAGCAGTCTTCAGTTACTTTCAAGATAAACTGGTCATAAATTGCAATTCATTATTCTGTTTTTGACAAGTCAACATGCGTGGCTACCACAACCCAAAAGATGATAATTTGCATACAGTAAATGCATACACAAATTGCATACAGAAATAAACCATTAAGCAGGAATTGTCACTTAGCACGAAATAATATTTCATAAACATTACAATCATTATATGCTACACCACTTATGTTACAGGTTGTATGAAGATTGTGCAGACGTATATGACACGAAAAAGTGGTTAAGATAAACCTACCTTTTATTATACCGATCGATTCAGAAAATGATTCTAAGCCTGTCTGTCCACGTGTCCATCTGATACTTGTCCATGTCAATTTGTGTTCAAGCTACAGATCCCAATTTCGATGAAATCTGGTACACTGACTGACGTGCTGCGACACAAGGACGAACGCTATCGAAAATGGCTCGGATCGGTCCACTTTTTCTATCACTCCCAATATAAGGCCCTGTTTTGAAAAGTCGTTGTATTGAAAAGAACTTACAACTTTCCAAATTTCCCGACACGCACAAGTGGTGTAGGGTATAAAAATTGTTTTATCTCTTTTACAATTGTCTAAATATATTAGGAGAAGAAATTCATTAAATTTTAAACCTTCCAGCACATCGTAAACTTTCAATAATTTATGTTGTCTTTGATAGCTTAGGATATATATATCAAAATTTCATATTAATTGAATGTAAACTGAATTATTTAAAAATATTTGAATTTCCAATGTTTGTGTGAAAATATTTTCATATGAAGTTTCATCAAATAAGAAAATCTATGAAAATGAATATTTATTTGATATTCTATGCAATATTCTTGAATTAAGAGAATTTTGGATTCTAGGAATATTAAAACATTTAATAGCACGTTTGCAAAAACAAAGAACAAATATTTTTATTTGACATTGAGCATTATCATGCGTGTAAATGTATAACTCTATGCAAATACCGTAAACATATTAGGACAAGTTACATAAACTTGGGTATTACATTTGTAACACCTAAAAATATGCAACCGATTTATAATTATTATATTTTTACTAAGAGTAATCCTGGTTGAGCTTCGAGTTTTAATAATTCAGGTTTGCCTATGCATCTTCTTACTAAAATCATACACATTTCATTTTAGTCAAATTTTTTCAATCTGCAGTGAATATGATTCTCCCCCGAATAATAACCTGTAACGATGGTACAGGTTATATTAACTTAGCGCCGTCGTATGTAACAGGCAGAAGGGCTTAAGATGGACTCACCTTTTATTATATCGATCGATTCCGAATCACAATCTGAATTGATCTAAGCCTAGTCCGTCTGATGTCAGCTCACGTAAGTTTGTGTTCAAGCTACAGGTAGCAATTTTTGAGATATTTTAGTACAATTTTTTTGGTGAATTTGTTTGGTGTTTTGACACAAGGGCGAACGCTATAGAAAATGGTTCGGATCGGTCCGCTTCTTTGACCACTCTCCACACAATGCCTTATTCTGGAAAATCGTTACACGCAAAAAACTTTTTTAATCCCCTCTCATATAACGAAAACTAAAATTCATACAATAAAAAGATGTTCTTCATGATGAAAATCAGATCATAATAATAATTTGAGATAAAAACTGTGCCAGATTTGGACCATCTCGGCCTATATTTTGGATTCTGCCCTAATAACGATTTTCACGAAAATTGATCCCTGTAAAGCAGAAAAGTCTAAGTTTTAATATGTGGTGACGAAAATTGGTCCACGATAGTAATTTCATACAAAAATGAACTTTACAAAATTTGGACCATCTATGCCTATTTTCGGATCCTGCCTTATGTAAGGATTAAACTAGTACTGTAGTTGAGATTTGAACCTGTGAGCGTGGATTAAGTAGACACGATGCTTATCTACTCAGCTATGCGCCAGCTTATGGAAAGTGGTTCGAAAAATATACCAATTCAGATCTAAGTTTAGCATAGCAAATGTATATATTAAAGCACTATTGTGAACTAATTTTTAACATAAAATACTGAAAAAGAAAGCTTATTATCATTATTTTGCAAAAGCTTCTTTTTCTTTCAAATTCTTCAAATTAGTTTAACCCATCAAAAGACTCCCTTCTTCATTGATTTTAGTTGAAATTTCTTTCATTTTCGAACTTGGCCGAAAACAGATAACATATTCCCTCAGACAATTTTAAATCGGTTGAATTGACTGTTACCTTAAGCACTGTGAGTCCATTATAAGCCACACTGCATACACCCGAAAAACATTCTGTTGTAAAGCATAATAAGAGGAAATATTGTGGCCATACAGAAGGACATTAATAGTAAACCGAATTTATCGAACCAGCCTCTCCCGGAAATAACATTATTTCTGGAGGTTTTTACCTTCCAGTACTATCCACAAATCATATGGGTTTATCAACGGTGTTGCCACATATGTGACAGATCGGAGTTTTATTAAGCAACGTAATATACATATTTGCCATCAAGTTGATTTTATCGATCATTTTTCTCTTGTCAGTATCAGTGTGAATTCTACCCATATCGAATATAATGTGTGTCTGGTGTAAATATCTACTTGGGATTTTGAGTAATCAGCGTTTGCCTTAAAGTGTGTGCAATTGTCCTCGTAGCTTTTTTTATGAATGCCATTAATGACTAATTAGTTAACGCTAAATGGATGTCAAGCCAAGTTAAAGCTTAATTAGTTAACGTTAAACGGTTGTTAAAAGTCAAATATAATGGTGATTTTAAGATGAAAATTCTTAAAGTTTATTTCATAGCAATAAAAATGCTGCGAAAAATATGCGATCATAATCGAATATCCTCTGTAAGCTAATAACATCAAGTGTGATGATTAAGAAATAAAATTGAAAATGAAAACCCGATTTTACAGACCATTAATTTTCGCATTACGAAGTAAAGCTAAAAAAACAAACGGTCGAAACAGTGAGAATGGCTGGCTGTATGAGCAGTACTTTAAGGCAAATCCTATGTAGAACACATAAGCGAATACATATTAAATTGGTCGCTTAAATATTTAGTTAAACACGCAAAACGATTACGTATATGGCTTACATAAAAAAGAAATGGAAAATGAAAGGAAATTTTCATTACCAACAGCAACCTGTAATGAAAAGAAATTAAAGAAAAAAGAAGAAAAAGAAAATTATGAAACACGAGTTCCCTCCGTATGAGCGAGTTCCCTATAAGAAATAAACATGTGTGCATCTCTGTGCAGATTTGTTGTTATTATTGTTTTCCCGTTACTACTGATGCCTTGTTTTTAATATCTTTTCTTTCTTTATTCAACATTTTATTACGAATTTTACCTTCTCGTGGAGGCACATATACAAGCGTGTTTTATTTATGTTTTCCTTTAAATTTCTTTTCTTCTATGAAATGAATGCTTTATATATTTTTACCGTGAATCATGTTGCTGCACTAGTTTCAATCTTCGGCATAGGCTATCCCTCTTCTCTTGCGCTCTTCCCATTTGCATGTTTGCATAATAATTTCATGTAGAACATTTTAACAGTCAGGAGGTTTTTCCAAAAAACAAAAAAAAAAAAAACAAAATTTATTTTCTTTTTAAATTTAATCAAACTTAATGGACAAACAATAAAGGAATTTTTTTTTTTTTGTTAATTTATTTCTCAGTAGTGCATCGCCAGTCCGAATAATTTCATTGAAAGTATTTATTTCATTTTTTTTTTTTTTTTCATTTCAAGGACTCGATTTGTTTTACCCGTTCCATTTCGTACTGATATAATATGTGGGTGGATTGGCGGTGAAATGAACGCACATATATACTTAAGTCAGTATATGTGTACTACTGTCTGGTATGCCTTCAATCATTTAATGCTTTTCTCATTCGATTAGTAATTGAATGAATGGTCAAACACTTCACTCGTCATACGCTTTTCATAACTTTTTATGTACTTTTTTATATACTTTTCCTTAAACGATTTTTTGTATCAATTTTATAATAAAAAAAAAAAAAAAAAGAATTTCAAATAATGTTTTTATTCTTTTTATTTATTTATTTATTTATTTTTGTTTATTAAATATCAAAATCCTTACAATCACATAACGTTTCTTATACCTTCAACTTTCACTTTACATTCTAGCATTTGTGTGTATTGTTGTTATTATTATTATTATTATTATTATTATTATTGTTTTCTTGCTATGGACAAGTTGTATCTTTTCTATCCATTTAATCCGCAACTACGTCTGCTGTTATTGAAATTCCACCACGAACTGAACGAACTGATTGCTAATTGTCCAGTTAACTTAAATATTTTTCGCTTTTGGACAGTTCGGCAAAGATTTTATTCACATAGGGATAAAAGTTCAACTATTCACTTATGGTATACGCATACCTTTAAACTTAGATAGTGTCTATGAAATCCTTTAGTGCATTAATTGGACATACAGATGAACGCACACGCATAAATTCTCTTAGTTGCTCATCTCTCATTTTGTGAGATGTTATGCTATACACGAGAATGTTAGTATGTTTAGTTCGTCCTCTTGATGGCCAGTCCATAAAAGGACTGGCTTCAAGGATTCTTCTACAATTTTGGGACCTGTATTATTGAGCAGAAATATTCATTTTAAAAATAATGCGCCGTCGAGGCCTGTTTCTTATTACATACTGAAGGCATTTGAAGAATAATTTATCAAGTTTTCTGTTAAAGGGAAGAAAACTCTGATTGTGGTGAAAACTTTTAGAGAATTAAATATTACTATGATTTTGGGTCACTTCGAAAACAATCTCTCAAATCAACCAAAGCTTGAGAGATTTCAAATAACTACAGATTTCCAGTTATATGTTCATTTAAATGTAATTTGTACAAGCGTTTTATCCGTTTATGGACAATTGCATTGATAAACACACGACAACCGTCCAAAATTCATTCTGTTTTATGTCCTACAAGCTCTTGTTGCACAGGTTACATTAAGTTCATGTCCATAAGGAATTAAAATTTATGCCTCTTTTATTACATCACTCGTTCGAATCATTTTCGTAATCAACTTAAACTTGTCTGTCCGTCTGTCCAGATATTATTGGGTTTAAACAGAATTTCTTAGAATATTTTGACAAATTTGCTACATAGACAGGTTTTGTCCATAAATGAACTTTATTGAATCCAACCATTTTTAGGGCCAATCCCCACATGACGGCTTGTTTTGAGAAAGTTGTCATATGAAAAATTTTGCAATTTTCAGCATATTGAAATGATATCGCTATGAGTAGCCGTGTAGGTAAGAGCAAGGGCGACTGCCAAGAGAATGTTCGCGGGTTCAAATCTCAGAACGGTAGAGTTTACTTCGGTCATAGCTATGATGGAGTGCTCAGTCAGTAAAGGCATAACACTTATCGATTGGTCACACATTCACTAGGCTACGCCCACCGCGTTCCTATCTCTTTCTTTCCTCCTCTTTCCTCACTTCTTTATGAGCGTCACCGCGTTGCACGACATGGGTCAGCCGACATCCCCTAATGATTGGTCAACTCAAGAAAAAAAAAATGTGAAGAAGTTAGATCAGATTTACATACAGTAAGTACACCTTTATTTGGTCAATACGTCTAATTTTCAATATTTTTTCTAAATTGCTTTCTAAGCCTAAATGTCAACCAAATTTGGGCCAAATCTTACTTTTAGTATTTTTATTTAAAAATAGGTGAATAATCAAAAAGTCTTTTAAAAGAATATTGAATTTGCCGGAATAAGATCACGTCATTACATATGGGGCTTTTAGCCTATCAGAACCCTCATGAAAAGTACGCTTCCACATGAAAACAAGGCGTGATTTTTGCTATTTTCTTACGTAAATAAATGAAGCATTGCATTGGGAACGAACCAGAGTGAGACCTGTCTGATTATAACGGCTTTATTTGTTTTGTCCTAATTTTGAGAGTTACCCACGCAATAATTTAATAATAATCTTATAATAGTAATTAATGAAAACGGTAATAAGAAAAATATTGTAAATACACTTTAAGGTAAGATAACTGATGCGCGACTTTATCTCTTCGCTTTCAACCCTTTCCTTTTTATCATTCTGCTTTAAGCTTTTGACTGTCATATTCGATATGCAAAGAACTCGTACAAGTTGTTGTTTTATCTTTTATGATTATTTAATATGCCTGAGACGCGATGTTTATATATTCACCACTTTTGGCTCTCATTTCCTGACTCTCTTCCTTTCTCTACGCTCTTTTCCATCGTTCGCATAAAAGCTTTTGCAAACACCTGTAGTGCCTTAACAATTTTAAGGCGGCATTTTATCAAAGAGTTGCCGCATGAACCTTTTTGTACATCAGCTTTCGTCACTGTTGAGTATGTTTTACGGAAATGGCTAAAATTCTTTATTCTTCTGTAAAATCTTTAACTGAAAGTTTATTGCATGTTTTACAGTATAGTGAGTAAAAACGAAGCTAAATATTCTTTGTGATTACTAAAAATATTTTTAAAGACTTTTCAAAGAATTTTTAAAAATTTTTTTCTAAAATCTTCCGAGTTACGTTTTATTAGGTGTAGACATAAGTTCTGCCCATTGAAATTGACTGAAGGGTTCCATTTTTCCGAAATTTCGTTTTGAAATAACTTAGCCATCGGCGTTTGGGTGGAACAAGCTGTCGTTCACCGCCATGTATAAAAAAACGGATGTCCGCATGCAGCGTTTCCCTCATTGCATGTTGAATAAACAATTCCCTTGAAATGTTTAATATTTAATTGGACAAAAGAAAAAACCGAAAACTTAATTACGCATCCAATATTGTCAGTCGCTAGCCAGAAATTTTTTCATCTTTTAGGCAGAATATGGATACCATACGAACAAATCTACTGAATCTATGTCCATGTGTTCGCGACAATGAAAACCCTAGTCGAACAGTTAGGAAATGACTCATTGAGACTAGTGTTAATCGAAAAGAGTACTACAATGTTTAGCGATTACAGCGGGAAGAGCAACATATTCCAATTCAGTGCTGGTGATGTTTCCCTGGCAACTTTTCTCGTATGCGAATCAACGTTCTCAAGGTAAAAAATTTGTGGCTGATTTGAGTTAGGTTTTATTGCTAGGATGTGTACCGAGTTTATGATAAAATTGTTTGGTTGTTACAAAGCGCAATATAGTGTACAAACTGTATGCAGGTTGTGTATATCAATTACCTTCAGGAAATATATAGAATTCTTCAGGAATGGACTTGGAATCGGCCAATTTGGGACCCATGGTAATCTTTAGGTTTTCAAAATCGAAAAAAATCGAAAAGGTTTTCTGAAAAATTCAAAGACAAAAAAGTTTTTGTGAATGCTTTCGTGTTTTCATGCCTTGAGCAGATGGCCTTTGTCGTTATTAATTAAAAATACGCGTTCGCTTTTGCAAAACAATTATAATTAATTGAAAGTATTAATAGTTTTAATAAATGAATTGCTTCCTCTTGTAAACGGAAAAAATTGAGATAAGATCACAAATGGAATTTTCTAATTGCGACTTACTTTATGACCACATAAGCCGCTTAACTCTTCCATCAACAGTATATCATGAATTAATGTTCGCAAGCGTAATGGATAAAGGACTATTAATACTATCGTGGGTGAGAATGAAAAAAATTAATTACTTAAATATGAAAGAAAATTTTTTTATATAAAATTCTGATTTGCCAGATTTATGGTGTTTCACCTTGGAATATCAGCAGACGTTCTTATTGCTGCAATATCCTCGATTATGGTCAGATGTTGATGATGTTATTTTTTTATCTAACCTGTTATGCTTTAGTTAATTTTGACTTCTTTGGCATTTACCAGGCGCCCGATTGTAATGGTTTCTGTCGTCTGGGAAATCAATTATTTTTACATCTCGGTTGTCTATTATACTTAACAACTCAATTATTGGCAATGAAAAGTCGGAAAAAATTTTGTAAAAAATTTGAACAAACGCTTATTAATATGGATAGAAGTCTAGAAACATGCCAACTAGACGAAAGGGGAGAAATGAGCATGAAAAGGAATCAAAGTTTGCATTTTTTGTATAAGACGGCCATGACTTTGGGCTTATTAATGCTGCTAATTTATGAAGTCAGACAGTTAACATAGTATGTACAGAGTTTGTAAAGAGGTCTTATAATGAAATTTTTTTTAATTACAGTTTTTATGGTCACTGGTTCTTCGTACCTTTAATGGTTACAACTTATCCCTATTCAGCAGCCACTGTTATGTTGTTACAGTTTGCTTACTATGTTTATAAGATTTCTGACCGTCACCAAATAATAAATCAGTTTTTGGAGCAAATCAATCAAGACATTGTTAAAACCCCTAAAGAAATCACACCAGAAATATTCAATGTTGAAAGTGAAATAAAAATTACTTCAAGCGGAAATGTGCAATTAAACGAACGTCATGTAAAGCAAACTACTCATCGTAGGGAGGAGAATGATTATAATGAAGATTCTATGAAATTTTTAGAGTCAAGCACGAAGCGGTAGAACTTTAGCATAAATATTTCTTTCATCTATTCTCATATGTGCGTTATATTGTTGCAGTTATGCCACAACTACTTCACTCACTAAATTGTTTAAAATGTTTGATAGCGTACTTTCGTTAAGTGTCCTCACCAATAGCGAGTACGGTCCACATTGTGTTCCATATATGAGTGCATGCTTTGTGATTACAATTTTTTGCATTTTCTTTCAAATCAAGATCTATCATGTGGTGGGTGGCAAGAGTCGTTTACTTGACTACATCGTTTTCATTTATTTCATCTGGAGTTTTGTTACCATGTTGGTGACCTATATAGTTTTACGTTTATGCTGCAATGCTAGCGGCGAAGCTAAACAAACGGCCGTGATTGTTCAAGAGATAATGCGAAAACGACCGGCCTTTATGTTCGGTGTTGACGGCAACTACAACGAAATGAAATCATTTTTGCTGCAATCCTTACACTGGGAAGAATACTTTCAGTATAATGCCATTGGTTTGTTTTCATTGGATTACACTTTAATATTTACGGTGCGCAAAAAAAGAAGCAGAAAATAGAAAAAGAATTAAAATAAAAAATTCTTAGTTATTATTTTATCACTTTTTATATTTTTGCAGATGATTAGCGCAGCAACATCTTATTTGATTGTGCTCCTGCAAGTTGACATTAGTTCTATACTTCAAACCGAAGGTTTACTATAAAATCAACGTGAATTTCGAAGAGTTTCCTGCCTCTTAAGAAACCATAATTGAATACAATTTCATAGAGTTATTGCATTTTGATTTCCTTCTTCGCTTTAGACTTCGTCATCGTAGTTTTGTCAATAAATGTTAGTACAGTGTATTAAATGGTGCTTAAACATGCGAAAAAAGTAACAATATTTTAAAAAATTTTTTATATACATTTACTTTGTCGACGTACGAAAATGAAACAGGAAGCTGTTCGATGGTTCTCGATCATCATTTGAATATTCTGCTCGATAGTAATTTTCATTCGTTTGTAAGAAAAATGCATATTTTATCGGCAGATGTAAACTTCCTAGAGCGAGTACCACACAATTCACACCTATCGAATTGACGATCTATTTTGCTCGGTATCGAGAACCATAAACCGGTCATAGAGTTTACAAAATATTTTTCTTAGTATATCATGGCTTGTAAGTTTTGGCAAAGTTGCTACAGATTTTATTAAACGATATAAACTTCAATTTTTTCTTCTATCCTTCAATCAATTTTCCTTTTATAAAATCTAGTGAATATACATTCGATTACGAAGTATTCACACAACTCAGGATCCTTTGCAAAAATCTTAAAATCCTTGACTATGTTCTCAAGAGGGGATGTAACTAGATCCACATGATGCTGAATTAAACTATGACTTCTCCGTCGAAAAGTACTTGCTTTGAACATTGTGCACTCCTATAAGTTACCCCAGTACAGACTACATTACATAGTTCTTGCTGGTAATTTGTGACCGGTGATGAACAACGGGATGAGATATGATATATAAAGTGCAACTAACACCTGATGCAGTTGGGATGAAAAATGGGCACAGTACGCCAACACTCATAATGATTAAGTTTGACCTCATATGGGCAAACTCAACCAGGGAACTTTGACAGCAGTGGCCCGGAAAATACCATCACTCTGCTGTTATCGGCTCACATTACTCCATCCGATTAGTTACAATCGATGATCTATTGTCTGCACGAGCACGACCTTATTCAATGGGTGGATGCTCCTGTGGACGATCTCAAAAGAACAATTATAGTATTAGCAAAGAATTCATATTCTGCCTGCAAACTGGAAGAAGGGCGGAAGGAAATACCGCCTTCGCTTTTTGATAATATACATTCAATTTTATCAAAAAAGCGTCAGAAATTTATTTATTCTCCCAATAATTGATTGTTACAGGCTAATCACTCAGATCGGGTTCTCAAATGGGGAATCGGATTTCTCATATGCCTTTAAACCTACTCTTCTTAACACTCGTGCATGGCCAATGTCGCACTTAAACTAAAACTAACAATTTTACGGTGTTACGTTAAGATGCGTCGATGTATATATGTATGTATACAAATAGCATCATATACTATAGAAGTACTACAGGCAGTTGCTAATCTTCTGCATGTTTGCTTCGTATACCGGTACGCTTAGTTGAACACCAACAGACAAGCTTAGATCGATTCAGAAATTGATTATAAATCGATCGGTATAATAAAAGGTACTCTGAAGTTCTTCTGGGTATTGTAAAAAAATCCTTTTCTTTTAACTTAGATTTTGCTACAAATAACAAAAATTTAATTTTGAAGACGCAAAACTTCTAATCGCCTCAAAATAACTGATTGTTCCTATTTAAGATTTTATCAGGATAATAAAAATTTGTTTTGACAAAGCTTTACATATATTTTATTTCTATTCTTCTATTTCTATCCTATAGATGAAACCATCTGAAACAATCATTCCTGTTGAATGACCATCTCACAGGAAGAACGTACGTTCGAAAAGTAGTAAAAAAATCGTTTATAGAGAAAGTTTGACACTTCGTTCAATAGCATGCATATACCCATTACCATAAGAAACTGCCTGTCTTCGGTTAACAAAATTTCGTATCATTTCACCCATATGTTTATAAATTGTAGTAGTTTAAGTAACGTTACCTTTCTTACATTTAAAATAATGGAAAAACTCGAATCTCGTATGTTAACTAAACATTGCGGTTTGATGAACAAAAATGGCGTTTAAACTAAACGTTGACTTGAAAAATGTTATGACAGCACTTCTGCCTTAAAAGTAACAACTTGTCAGAGGTTTGCTAATTTTAAACGGAATGTCATAAACAACCAAAAAATTTGGTTATACCGTCAAAAAATCCTAAAAATTATTCTTGATAATCCAATACTGAAGTTGGAAAAGATAGCTGACAGCGTCAAGTTGTCAAAAGGTGGTATATTCCAGCTTCCGCACGAAAATTTTCACATGTTGATTTGGATAGCATTTTCTCTCAGCCCAGCAAATGCACCGTGTCACAAGTCAATAGCAACAATGGCAAATTTGTTTAAACTGAAATTCAAATTGCTGCCGCACCTGCCGTATAGTGCAGATCTATACATCAGCCAACACTATCCGTTAACAAAGAGTGCTTTTAGAAAAATCATTTGAATCAAAAATCTCTATGTGACGTCATTGAGGAAACTCGAACTCATCTTATATGCTTTGGCAAACCACTCCCTAAGAATAGCATAAAAATGCTAACGAAGTTTTGGGGTAATTGCATGCCTCTATGTTAAGGAATAAAAGCGCATTTTGCTAAATTGAAAATTCATTTTCTTACTTAGCCCCGGGAATTATTGAACCATGTATTGCATGCCTTTTAAAGTTTAGGATTCTGAATTGGTTTAAGGATGTTAGTGCGCCCATCTCTCCGCTTTTTTCTCCATACTCTTATTTTTCGAGAAGCATTAAAAGTCAACTAGAAAAACCCTCTTCTTTCGGTCATAGATATATCCAGAATAGCTGATATTTGAAAAGAAACAACAATTTCGGGAGATCATATGCATTTTTTGAGTGAACAGTTCAAGTTTAAATGAATTTTTTTTTACATAAAAAATGCCATTCTACACCGTAACATCGCTTTACAATCCCACTGTAATCATTCACTTATTTCTATTACATTAAACATCCGTTCGAAATCGATTCGTTTTATTATATATCTCACCATGATTCGTGCACATTTTACTTTCAATATTTTTCATGCCTGAACGTATTTATTGTTTTGCTTGCTCCGGAAACTTTTAGTTATTTCCAATTTTCCGCAATTAAATTGCAAGTTTCGTTTCCTGTTTCTCCACATAAGAATCCTTATTGCTTATCGTCTGCTATGTGTGCGACAAGAAATCCTGATACATTTGTGTATTTCTTTTTTGAACTATAGTCATGAAATTCCGCATAAGTATGTAAGAAATTTGTGTTTGATTTGATTTTTCTTCGATCGATTATTTGAAAATTTTTGAAATTTTTTCTAATATAAGAAGGAAAGAGGAAATAAATTCACCAACAAAATTTACGTAAAGATTTACATAAAGAACTATTTAATTCTACTATTCTTTCTTATAGATATTAAAACATTTGCAAAACATTGCAGATGGTTTTTATTTACATCGCAAGTGTTCGACCTTAAGTAATTGTAAGATGTCTGTGTGTACATGATCCCGATGCTTCGCTGTCTTATTAAAGACAAAGCATTAGTTGGCGAGTACAAGTCAGTTTGAAATCCCAACACACACGCATATATACATTAATGTAGATTATAGTAAGTTAATAAAGATAACTTTTCGTACGTATAGGATAACTTATGTGGAGTACATTACTTGCAGCAGCTGCTGTCGTAAAAAGTTTTATGATATTTTATTATTTCCTTTCAAGTAATCTTCGTTGACTTCGTTGGCAGATAAAGCGCATAGTCAGGCTTACTCAATAAAGGATTTTATGAAATTTTTGATTTAATTAAAAGCTTTTTTATTAAACTTATCATCATATGACTTAAAGACGTGACTTGATTCTATGAAGCGATAAACGCGGCGTGAACGTAATGGACAGTATATATGATAGACAGTAATGGATAGAAATACTTTTTGTAAATATCGCATAATATTTTAAATATTGCGTTTTCTGGAAAGCGAGATTTATCGTTACATTGATTCAGTCAAACGCAGATAGAATTCATGTCTATCATCTTATGAACTTATTGAGTGATATATTAGGTGTTTGCAAAAATGTTGATCACGGTTTCACTTGAAAAGGTCATATATTATTTTACAAAACTTTTAGCAACATGACGATATTGTGTCGAGAGAACTAATATTGGTTTAGCAGCGATTCACCCACCGACTCCTTTTTGGACTTCTTCAACATTTCGAAACCGCGTGTCAGCCAAGGCATGCTGGACCGATGTGAACAAGTGATAACTAGGAGGCACCATGTCTGGTAAGTACGCTGGCTGTGGCAGAACTTCCCATTCGAGCTGCAACAATGTATCCTAGACAACTCTTGCAACAACTGACTAAAGAACTGGCATTTTTGGTCAATTCGTGTCGTCACTTTTACACCATTGAAACCAAAACCGACAATTGGAATGTGACGGAGCAGCACCATCATAAGCCTTTGAAGGTGCTTGATGGCATCAGATTTCGTAAAATAAACGACAAAACCAATGAATTTGGAAGAAAGAGAATTTGATGATTTGACATGATTGTCGTCGGCGCACGCTAAATAAATCAATTATATTAAATGGAAAACTATTAATTTATATAGAGGAAGGTCAAAACCATCCATCGAGTTCAACCATCATCTACACTGGTGTTTCCCATTTGTTTATCATATTTACTCGTAGAAGTCACTGATCAAAATTCTCGCAGACGCCTAATAAATAATAAATAATAGGTGCATTAGATTTATATACTCCGAGCTTTTAACTTTAAGCCCAGAATCATGCTACAAAATCTCATTTAATACTCGTGTTAACTCTTTTCACAATTAATTTTTAAATAATTCTTTTTTTGGAAAACAAAAATAATTTTATGATTCATACGCAATCATTTTCAAAACCTTTATTATTTGATAATTACACAGGCGCAGTCAGACAAACGCACACAAATCCATACATACACACACACACACACACACACACGCATACACTTCTTAATAATCAATACCACAACGTGGTTTTGCTATTGCAAATATTTTTAAACAATAAATAACGCACGAAACAAAGGCAGAAATTTTTGCAGATCAATAAATTTCGTAGCAGTCGATCGTTACACGTTCAGTGTAAATACACCAAGCGGTAGTTTAGTTAATCGTAATGTAATTAAAAAAAAAAAAAAAAATCGTAAACATTTAAATCGATGTGAAAAATACTTTGAAAATAATTATTAATTATCTTATTTGCATAAGTGATAGCAATTAGTGATCGATTGCTGAAAACTAATGAAACAATTAAAACATGAGAAAAGCGGAATAATCAATAAGCAAACAAAAACAACAAAAGTAATGCAAATTATGCCCCACAATTCGAAACAAACATCTACAAACACTCAAGAATATTGTCTAAATGATTGTGTGATGAAAGTCAATAATAACGCTTTCGCTACGGATGCAAATCTTTTGCTTTTGAACAACCTTAACAACAACCTTGACGCCGTTGACGCCGTTGTAAAAGTTCGAAAGAATTTCTCTACTAGAAACTTAATGAAAACTAAACGAATTTGGAAAGTGCCATGGTTTCTATTATGTATCTGTGTTCTGCAGGTAAATGTAAAGTACATGTAAAAGGAAAATTTTATATATTATTTTTATATTTTTTTACACTTTACACCACTTGTGGTATAAGGTTGTATTAAGTTTGTGCGGATGTATACAATTGCCAGAAGGGCTTGAGACAAACCCATCTTTTATTACGCCGATCGGTTCAAAATCGCTTTCTAAATCGATCTGAACTTATCTTTCCGCCTGTCCGTCTTGTATTTTGCACAATCTACACGTCGCAATTTTCATTCATATTTTGGTGAAATTTGGTACGCTGGCGTGCTTTGATAAATAGTTCCAATACGACCACTTTTTCGACTACTTTTCATATAACGCTTTATTTTGGAAATAGTTATATGAATAGTCATGTGGTGGGTCGTGGCCAACTTTACATTCTTTAATTGTCTGTTTTCACATTTATAACAGACAGTCGTGCTCTCTATCGGTCTTGAGTAAGAACGTATAGCATTCATCGTTTCTTTTCTTTATAAAAATTGAAGAATGTTTTGTAAATACTTTCGGAAAATTTTGATGAACTCTAGTTAACTTTTTCAGATAGACGCAAGAAAACAATTAGATCTGCGAATCTCGGCTGTCCATGTCCTAAATTAATAAAGAACCTGTTAATAAACTTTTTCTGTATTCCATATATCCACTGGTTGTGTTTTTCTCCACTTTGCTTCGACGCAATACGATCTGATGAAGTCTACCCACTAGCTATATATATATAATTTAAATTTCAAATACCGCAGCGATTTATGATTTTCATAATAGTAAGCTTTTTCAGGTGAAAATTGAATTGATTGTCCGTAATAAGTGACCTATATATGACTGTCGAAATAATCGCCCTTTATATAAATATTTACATCAAACTGTTATCAATTAAACAAATTTCTTTTTTTGAAAGCTTCCTAAGAGTTTCTGGAATACAAAACCTTAGATTTATATATTGGGTTCGTTGGAAGTTCTTGAAAATTTCCCTTTGTTTTCAAGTTATTGCATTTTTTCTGCTAAGAGTGTTGTGTGTTTTTCGGTCGACCAAGTAAAGTAAACTTTTTGATCAGCATTAAATCTAGCAATCTCTTGCTGATTCAGACTTTATGACATGTGTGATCTGTATTTCTGAGTGTTGTTGGAATATAATAACAGACTTCAAACTCATCGTTGCTTTAGCGAATCTGTCTATCTATTCCCGCTTCTTTCAGCAGGCAAAAGGACTAAAGTGGCTCACGGCCCACCTTTAAATATCCTACACCGCCCTACAATTATTCATATAAATATTTTAAGCATGGAAGGTAGTCTAATTCGAAGAATTTTGAATAACGTTCGACCTCAGTCCAAGAGACGCCCGTGTTAAAAATTTCATTAAAATATATGGAAAATTGCGACTTGTAGGCTGACCATCAGAAAATAAAAAGGACAGATGGAGAGATAAGCTTCAGAGAATGAACATGGGTCTATCTCAAGTCCTTCTGGGTGTTATAAACATCCGCGCAAACTTAATGTATCCTTATACAAGTAATGTACGGTACAATTATAGCAATTGAAATTAATTGCCGAAAAAGTACAGTTTTAACCCTAACTCCCCAACGATGTGCCTTTGGTTATCATTCGAACTTTGAAAGTAAATTTGAACAAAAAATAATATTTTAATTATTCCCATGAGTCTCACAAGAACTGTGGCTCTCGTGGCATGGTGGTATGTCGAGGAATCGTGGCATGACTCCTTATAAAAACGCTTATCTGGAGTAGGGTTAATGCTCATAATAAACTCGTCCAGTAATCTTTCTCACATTTGCGCCTCTGCCAGGCTGTTTTCATTTGATTAGCTCTCCTAAGTTGTACATGTTCGACCCGATGTTTGCGTTTTGAAAATTTCAACAGACAAACAAGCAAGGGCCTATAAAAATATAAAATCTTTACTGAGCACACGAAACGTTCAAGTGTGGCACTTTTACAAACAACTTCATTAATGTAACGTTAAGCAAAAGAACAACATTGAGTCGTCCAATCTAAATAAAAAGCTCAAAATAACAGCGTTTCCAAGAATAAATTAATGAATGAAAAAAATGCACACGAGAGTTTTCTCCATCTGCGAAAACTCAATGTTACGTTATTTAAAATGTATAGTGTAAGCAAGTAACCGATTTTTTTTTTTTTCAAGGAAAACAAAACAAGAACAAATTTAACAAACTTTTAACAAGAATTTCTTCCAAAGATAATTAAAAAAAAAAAAAATTCGTTTCAAAAGCAAAAGTGTTGCTTTAAGTAAAGTACTTTTACTATCGGGCCAAAAGGATTTGGATGTTTCGAAATGAAAATTTCATGCATAGCCGCGCTGAGATCAAAAGATAGAATTGTCTCTTTTTTTTTAATGCGAAAATAACTTAAACAAACTGTAAAAGTTTCATGCAATTTTACTAGTGACAAAATAAATATTTTTTTTCACAAAAATTATTTTAAAAAAGGTGTTATTGCGTACGAAGCTGTTTAAATTAATAACTTGCAAGGCAGCCCTAAATTAAAGAGATTTGTAAGAAAAGGATATCGATTCCCGATCTTATTTTTTTTCTCTTCGGCTAGTTACTTGAAAACGAGTAAAAACACCATAGTGGGCCATGGCCTCCCCCTGAACCACGCGACAGTTATTCTCATAATGAGTTTTCATAATAAAGCGTTACAGGGACATCGGTCGAGATAGTGGTCGAATTCGAACCATTGTCAATCCTATTCGTTCTTGAGCCAAAACACGTCGGTGTACCAAACTTCGTCAAAATATCTACAAAAATGCGGCCTAGAGATTGAATAAAAAGACACACACGGAGAGACTGACACACAAGCTTACATCCATCCGTAATGAAAGGCGACATCTGTCTCAAGTCCTTCTAAATATTGTACACATTTGCACAAACTTAATCTATCCTTGTACCACAAGCGGTGTAGGGTATAACACGCTCCGAAAGCTATTTTAAAGATAAAAAAAAATGGTTTAGACAAGTTTCCTTTTGTTGCCATCAAAACCACATTACAAGTACACTATTAAAGAGAGACCTTGACAAAGCGTGCGATAAGACATTGTTGACTATTATTGCTTAATCATTATGTGTAATATTTAATGGAAAAAAATCTTTGCATAAAAACAGCTTTAACTATAAAAAGTGAAAAAAAAAAAAAACTCAATGAATAAAAAAAGTCATCAGAGCCCAATCATTTGGAAATTTTATGTAATACAATGTTGAAAAAAAGCATAGAAATTTTTATATACTGTATCGAGCTAAAATTTCTAAAATGTTTAAGCACAAATATTGTCATAACTTGTGTTATATCTTTTAACATAACAGCGATTTATTGCTCAATTATGTCCAAAAGTGTCAGTAAATGTTATTCGAAGAATTCTTGACTACAAATATATATAAGGCAAAGTTGCGTTAGACTTATATTACTATAGCATACATTATAATTGTTCAATTGCATTAGCCATTCCTCTGAAATAAAGGTATACTAATTTCTTCATCCCGTGTGCGACATGAGCAGACATTCATTAGAGCTTCTGTAAAATATATCTGCGCGTCCTTTCGTTTATCACCTGTTGATGAATTTATGTGAGTGCTAAGCTTTGGTTTCCGAAATGAAGATTTTTATTCGGATGTGACGCTGTCACAAACATTTTATGAAAAACTTTTAAATAAATAAGTAGCAATTTATAATAAAAGTAATGTAATACAAGCAACCCTCAAAGCCATTTAAAGTTTTATCTAAAAATGTTCACATTTTTTTCAGTGACACGCCCGTAACAAACCAACGCCTAATGTTTATTGAAGTGATAGGTATCTAAGAGTCGCTTTAAGACGGGTACAAGTTTCTTATATCTTTTTGTTTTTGTTGTTTATCAACAGATATGGTAAATGATATGCCTGACCACAAATTATTGCACATCTATAGATACATTTTTCTGATATATTGCAAAGAGGTTTGTATGCCCCAAAATGATGTCGATGAATCTATCAAAACGTCAACGGAATGGGAATGTCAGAGAAAACTAAATAACAAGAGTGGCTAAGAAAATTTTCAAAATAAAAGGTAGTAGATATCTGAGAAACTTTTGGGTTTTTCTGTATTATCAATAACAGTAGTAGCGCTGTTAACTACTTTCTTTTTCGTTCTTATTACATGTATACAAAAAGTTTTGTTAATAGTTTTGTGACATAAAGTCAAGGATTTGCAAAACAAAAGAAACTTTGTGTTTTTAACTAAATACTGCGCTGCATTGTATATATATGTAAGTGCATACGTGCGAAAAGAAAACTAAAGACTAGGTAGCTTTGGTTATAGAAGGTTTCGTGTAACGGAAAGCGATCATACATTTCTATGTGACGGAATAATATATTATAACAAGGTATAGTCAAAAGGGCAAACAGTCCGAGGTTGTAACGGGAAAAGGCATATGTCACTACAATTTAATGAAAATTTTCTATACTAACTAAAACAAGTACAAACGCTGTAGTCGACGATGGTCTACCATCAAGTAGCCTACACCACCTTACAGTTACGCATTTAACGACATTTCAAGATAAAGCGTTGTATGGGAAGTGACCAAAAAGTAGTCCGATTCGAACCATTTTCAATGGGGTCGATCCTTGGGCCAAACCACTTCAGAGTACATCAAAAATATCTCAAAAATGATGACCTGTAGATTAAACACAAGACTATAAAGCTGAACAGACAGACAGACGGACGGACAAGCTTAACTCTATACAGAATGTGATTTTGAATCTATGGCCATAATAATATGGGTTCTTCTCAATTGCTTCTGGATAATGCATACATCCACACAAACCTAATATACTCTTATATCGCAAGCGTTGCAGGGTATAAAAAGCGATATTATAAGAACAATTTATCTTTATTTAATTTACTATATTTGCATACACATATATTTAACCATATATTTTATGCATTTTTGAGGGCATCATTGAGGGCGTAGTAAGAGTTATTAGTATTCAAAGGGGATCAGTCCCGCACAAAAAGGGCACAATAGGGAGGAAAGGAAAGTCAATGAATCTACTAACAAGTTTACATAGACGTCATATTGTTAGTATGAGCTTAACGGCAGATATTTGCACGAATTCAATAGATGTTTATACCAGATTTCAGATCAATATTATAAATTTAAAAGTTTATTTTGTTTATATACTGCGAATATAATCTTATTGTGAACTTTCAGCTCTTGAGAATTCTGGCAATTCTTATTGGACATGTACGGAAGAGGGAGATGGAAAGTTGAGTAAAATAGTTATTTTTCGTATTCTTCGTATTCTTATAGAAAATTTTATTTTTTTATTTATTGAAACTTTCGACGGATATAACATTTAGAATTCGTCAATAGAAAATAAACTATGAACGAAAACAAGTGATATTTGCTACCTATTCTTTGGTGGTTTTTCCTACATATACAATTTTACGTATACCATAGCGCATATTCACTTAGAAACACAAGATTATATATGGTTAACCTTTACAAGTCTTTGACACACTGTGTGACGTCATACCGGTAATGAGAACGAAAGAGCTGAGAAAGCTAGTTAACCACCAAAAGTGTCTCAAATATTTACTACGTCTTATTTTGAAAAATTTCTTAGTGTCTCTTGTTGCTGGCTCTCTCTAGTGACATCTACAAGCATAAAAACTTTTTGCTCTCTACTTAATGATAAATCAAATAAACAATCATTTGCAACCTGTAACTACGTCAACTGACATTGATATGCCATGATTTGGATGCGTTTACAACAGATTAAACAAGTGATGATGTTAAGTAATGACTGACACCACATAAAAAGGTGAAGCGTATGCATATGCATATTCGTTTGCAGTCCATTGAGAACTTAAGTGACCCAGTTGTCAGACATAAGCAATAAATATGTCATATACATGTAGAATATTTTTATGTGTTAAATGGAAAGCAAAGAAAAATCATATCATACATGCAAACGATGTTACCGATGAATGGCGGGGGTAATGCTGAGCTCGTTACATGAAATGCATAAATGAATTAGTGCATAATCGATTTACCACAAACCCTTTAACCAAAAGCCAAACATGTAATTCAATGCGAATATATTTAGAAAATATGAAAAATGATTGCAAGTTATTATATATATATATATATATATATATATTTTTTTTTTTTTTGTAACAATTAAGTATAAAGTATTAAATTTCGATTTGCTTGCGCTTATCATGATGGTAGCTTTTTTGTTTTTATTTTTTTTCTGAAATCGAAAAAATCGAATATATTAAATTGACGTAATTATTATTATTATCTTTTTTGTAATATCGTTTAAAAGTAAGGTCATCAGAACAATGAACGATATTCCGAAATTATTTCGTTCCTTATAATTAAAACAAGCCAAAATACTATAGTTGGCCACAAACCTTCATTAAATACCCTACACTACTTCGCTTAACACAGTCATTCATAGAATGCCTTTTCAAAATAAGGAAAGTAAGGAAAGTGGTCGATAAAGGAGCCCAGTCGGAACGATTTTTAATAGAGTTCGTCATTGAACTACAAGACATCAGTGTTGCGGCCTGTAGATTGAACTCGAGAAGCAAGACAGGGAGAAGAGTAGACGTACACACGGACAGATTGACAGACAAGCTTAGAATCACTGTCTGAGTTGGTCGGTATAATAAAAATTGGGTCTATCTGAAGTTCTTATGGGTGTTACATACATCCACACAAACTTAACGAACCGCTGCACCACAACCGAAATGGTGTAGAGTATACTACTAATCCTTTCTTGATACAATATTTCTTTTATGCATAAAAACGTTTCACGAAACTTTATTACTTTACCGCACTGGTATTCGTTTACCTACAAAGTATTTATTACTGCTATATAATTAATATTTGGATAGACATAACATAATTAACATCTGCATAGAGGTACATGGCAAATCCCAGAAGTATTCGACTTAACAAAGACAACAAACAACACTGTTTCAAACAACAATTTCGAGAAATAACTTTTTATTTATTATATTTATTCATTTTATTTGATGATGTGATTTCCACGGCAATATTCAATTGTTTTAAGAGTCCTTTAAGGGAAACACGCATCATCCAAGTATTCCTTCCTTTCCATGGAGCCTTTTATCCTTTTGTGGATTTTATTCACCATTTCTGGCTTTCTTCTATCAAATATTTTGTTATTGCAAATGAAAGGCTATCCCATAGCCGCATAGTTAAGAAGCGTCGCTGCTGAGTCGACTTACACAGTCACAATTCTCATTGCGGTAAACCCTACCTTAATTGCAATTGGCTTGTGGTCATAGCTACAGCTACATAGCATAACAGTAATTAATCGAGTATACATCTTGCAAGCTTCGTTCACTCCTTATTTCTCTCTTCCCATTTTATTCTGTCCATCATTGTGCTACACGCACCGGAAACATTCCTGAATGGTTGGTTGTATACATAAAAAAAGAGCAGACTTGCATAGAATAGCGTCTGGCTGCATTTAGATAATGGTTAGACTAAGATGTTCTAAATAAAGATATTGTGTTACATAAAAATGGGCAATTCTTGCATGTTTACGTGTTCACCAACTTGTTCACCTGGTAACAAGGTGAAGGTCTTCGAATTTCAAACTGAAGTCACTACTTTCGAACAACTTATAAAGTTTGGATTGATAGAGCTCTTCGTTTTGAACAGTTTACATAAGATTAAAACTTCACTACGTAAAACTTCAACACTTTTTGTACCCTGCACTGCTTCTTGTACAAAGATGTATTAAGTTTCTGCGAAAAGGGGAATTTGATTCATAATCACTTTCTGAATCGATCTAAGCTTGTCTGTCCATCCATGCGCCTTATTGTTTTGTATTGAGCCTACAGGTCGCCATTTTTGAGATATTTTAACGAAGTTTGGTACACTGACATGTTTTAATTAATAAGAATGGTTTGGATCGGACCACTTCGCATATAACACCTTATTTCGAAAGGTCGTTATATAAATAACTGTACTAAACAAAGTGATATAGAATGGTAGAATGGTGGGCCGTGCCTCACTATAGCATTTTTACTTGTTTTTATATTAAAGATGTTACTTCTTGATCAATTTTCCTACAGATCTCCATATATTTATTAAACAATAAATGTTTAATCGAACACTTAATGTTTATACCAAAATATAAACACCAGTATTGGCGTTTCATTTCATATATGCTTTTACATTCCGATCTATTTCATCTGACAATGAACATATGCCTGCAGGTAAATTTATAATACGATATACGCATACATAAACCTGCACACTTATTTATTGTAACTTTATGTGTGAAATCTCGCTAACATCTCTTCACCTTTCGCCCGCCTGTCGATACGATACGATTGAATGATTTTATACAAACACTGAGCATAGTTGTTGATTGGCGTATGTTTGGAGATAGAACAAGGGCATCTGAGAGTGGCAATTGTCTATATGGCGGGCGTTATTTCTGGTTCATTGGCCACGTTATACTTACTTCCACAGCTCTCTTTAATGGGTGCCTCAGCCGGTGTCTATGGTATGTTGATGAGCCACTTACCACATTTAATAAAGGTCAGTCAGTTACTAACGAAACAGTTATATAAGGAATTTTGATTTTTTTTTTTACTTTTGTTTCCCTTTTTTTTCGCAGAATTTTCATAACTTAACTTACCGTTACTTACGAATAATGTGTATGGTAATTTTATTCCTCAGTGATGTGTGTTTTACGACATACCACGCCATCGCGAATGGAAATATGAATCCACGGATATGTGTTGAAGCTCACATTGCCGGTGCAATTAACGGTTTTATTAGTGGTTTTCTAGTCTACGCAACAAGTGAAAGACAGGCTATGTCGAGCACATGCACATAGTGTTTTTTTAAAATAAACATTAAACGTATGCAAGTAAATGCTTTTTTGTCCAAGTGCCTATAAAAGTAAAATCGATTACTTACACATTTAGCTTACAGTCTATACACAAAATGTTTGGTACATAAATAGCCATTTAACATAATTTGTTATGTATTTATAGTGTAAACGTGTTTTGTTTATAGTTAATTAATTGTAAAAAATTATTGTCTTTTATTGTCTAGGTTCATAATCAACAATTCATTTTATTATTTTCCGATTAAACGAATAATGTTTTCATAAAAAGAAAAAAAAAAAACTCTTTCATGCGCCTTAACTGCATTGCCATTTATATGTACGTTAGCCTACGGTTATGTTGTTAAGAAAAAGTCAATAAATATTAATAAATGTTATTTAAAATTTTCATTCTTGCATAAGCAGCTTACACCTACGCATGTAGTAAATGTGTATATATGTATGTATGATACAATACGTTCAAAATTTATAAACAGAGAAATTTTATAAACAGACAAAACCAATGTCTGTCTTGTGCCACTTAAATTGACCCTTTCGGGGGAGTTTTTTAGGTGCCTCTAAAATTCAGGTTTTGCCGAACTAACTTCATTTATAAAAAAGCACTTCTTTGTACTCCACAACAGCGTTAAGCAAATAAACCAAATTTACTCATATCTCCGGAAGAGAAGAGTGCAACCTCGTTCCTTACCCTACCCGTTTCCGTAACTGACGTAAGTACACTTTTACCAAACTTGTAGAACAAAGGATAAAGACCATAAACAAGCGAAAATGAACAGGAGAGGAAATAAAGAGGGAGAGAGAGAGAGAGAGAGAGAGAGAGAGTGTGTGTGTGAGAGAGAGAGAGGAAGAGAGAAAATGGTTTCACAACACTTTTTATAGGAGCTTTAGAAGCCGTTTTGAGTTTAAAGCTTCTTTTACAATCCCAACTTGTGCGTGTCTTATTTTGAGTCCGACAGAATCATTTTCGGCAAATATTGTTAGTTGTCGAGAACATTAGACGCGTTATTGCACAAATGTGAAAAATTCACAAAAAAAGAAGTGCTGCAGGCTTTAGGGTCGAGACACCAATGGATTTGGATTTTAATACTATTCCGTGACTGTTTTCATGTGTCTACGTCGGACTTACGTAACAATTTTCCCATTTTGTGTTTGTGCTGATATTTTATTACGTGCTGAAGACCAAATTGGAAAAAGACAAATTTGTGTACCTTTCCACCGTCCCCGAAAGCTCTATGTAACTTTAAAAACCTTAAAAAAATTAGTATATCAAGTTTTTTAAGAAAATCATACACTTTTAAGATGTCATAGATGAAATCTATGATATGACATGACATGACATGACAAATGTATTGAAAAAGTGAAGTGAAATATCGGTGAACTTAAAGCGTCATGAACTTCGACATTAAATTTGCGTTACCGCTTTCTCCGAGGACCGAAAATATTGCACATCACAACGAATACAAACTTCTTGCATAGATACCGTAGGATACCAGCGGGCTAGGCTCCTGCGAAATTAGCCATGTCGCATTTGTGGCTCTAAAAACTCAAAGGCAATATTCAAGCAACATCTCCAACCACAACCAATGCGTATTTGGTATGGCTTTCGGGCCGGGGCCTAGTTGACCCATAATTATTCGAAAATACTGCTGGTTCGACCGCTAATGGTCGCCTGCACTTATGTTCGGCACGACGGCCATGCACTTGGAACAATTCTTCTGTTGCGTAGCTTTGTTAACATTACACATGATTTTTAGAAGCAGCCCGTTGTCAGACATACCTTATTAATGCTTTGTCAATAATATACGATTTTTGCAATTACATATGAAATATCGTATTTTAACGGTATTTTAAGGGAAATTATTATCGCCTGACATCATTACTTAGCATTAATTAAGAATTTCTTTTTTATTCGTCATAATCAATAATCGGTCATGAATGACTTACATTGAAAGAATAAACTCGTCTAAAAAACTTACTTACAAAAAAAGAAAAACAAGAATTTATTGAGTCATATTTTTGTTTTGTTTTCTCTTTTTTTTTTTTAATATTAAATAATGGTAATTAATGTATTTATAACACATATACACTATATTAAAATTTTGATCTTGTAATCACACAGGAATTGTTAAAAAATCTATTCTATCTATTACTTAACTAGAATTAAATCAAAATTCATCTTAACCTAATTTAGCGAACTTACGATAAAGAAAATTGTAATTTACTAACACTTAAGAAACTACTTATGCCATAACTAGCAGTCCAATGGGCCACATTTAACGCCAATCTCTGTGCATCTACATTCTAAACAAGGATTGGAGAGTTCAAGTATAATTCGACCTACACGATACATACGTCCATATATATTACAACCGGCTAGCTTTAAAATTCCTATGGGATCAATTAAATTGCCCGAGGAAGAATGATGATATTGTGGATTTCGTGTTGTGGTCGTTGTAGTAGTTGTTGTGGTACTTATCGTAGGCGATATATATAAAGGTTCTAAGCCTTCCAACTGATTGAGTGTGTGTTTGTAGTGAGCCAAATCAATCAAAGCATTGCTTGTGTTCATGTACGAGGGACGATGCGGTGAGGCTAAAGTAGAGGCGCGTTTCACTTCAATGCTGGCATCCATAAAAGGCAATTTGTCAAAAGGTGACATTAAGAATGGATTTGCGGTGCTAGTTATAGTTTTAGGTGTGCTAGCTAAAGTTGCAGTCATCGATGTGACTAAGCTTGAGTTCTGTGGTATCTTCTTCTTTGTAGTGTCTGCTGTTTTAATTTTGTTTGTTGTTCTCTGCTTTATAGCCATTGCGGAGTGTAAATCAAAGTCCGCCCCAGTTGCTGTGGGTGTGATGACCATCGTCATCATCTCTGATGTTGTTGGCTTTCTGCTTGTATTCGCAGATGTTGGTTTTGCGCTTGTTTGTCCTCTTCGCGTTGCATTTAACTTTGGCTTCATCGAGGCAGCCGCTGTGGCCGTTGCCATTGCCGTTACGGTTGAGTTCTTAGCCTTTATGGGTTTGTGATGATGTGATGCTTTTGTTCGTGTTGGTGCAGTTGCAACTGTTTTGTTGCGATTGAATTTCATTGTTGGTCTTTTTGTGACCGACGCAGCCGTCGTCCCCGTATTCGTCACGGTTGTTAACATTGAATTTGTTGTTTGTTTTTTCTTTGTCTTCGGCCTGATTGTGGTCGTCTGAAACACTTGAAACTTTGGTGTTGTAGTCATCTTGACCGTTGTTGTTGTATTCTTCTCATAAGCCAAAGATTGTACACTCGCCTGCGGCTCTAATATAAATATTGGTACTTCACTTATACGATTTAGAGTTGGTGTACGTTGTACGAGATGACTAATGTCCGTGTTATTGGACTGTTGTGACAGTTTTTCCATGCCTGACTCATCTTCGCTTCTAAGGATTTCTTTCGCGTTTACTGTATCGTTGTAGTTTAGTTTAGTGCTTTCTGCAGAAAATTGATTTGTTTTCTGATTAATTTCTCTGTCTGTCAAGTTGACTTCAATTACAGATGGTATTAAACGCATTCCTGTTGGCATTGATGGTCTAACCGATGATGTTGGCTGAGATGGCGGCAATCGTGATAATTTGGTGTTAGTTAATAAATTTTTCAATTTATCTTCGATTAATGAAGTCAAATCCGGCGGTGGTTCTGTCCTAATGACATCTTTAAATGGATCGGGGGTTGTGATTTCTACAAAAAGAGACATAATCGGATTAAAAAGGTAAATAAATTAGAATGTAGTTTAATTTATAAGTTTACTGACCTATTACTTTGGTCGTGTTGAGAACATCAGCTGACGTAGTTATTTCAAAAATATGCGGCGTGACATGGTAACTATCCCTTACCTTTACCCCTGCACTTTCACTGTTTTCGTTGGCCTCATCATCATCATCCAGTAGCAAAGGTTCTTTAGGTACGAAACCACCTTCAGTTTTTGTGGGAGGTGAGAAACCTTTCGAAGGTTGAACGCCGCTCCCGCTAAAATCATACTTTACAAAAGCTTTCGAGCCTAAAGTACCGCCAAATTTACCGGCCGTGGATGATATCACCGCATCGGGACCTTCAACGTTAAATTTGTATATATATTCTGCCTTGCTGCCATCTTCGAGGTCCGTATACAAAGGATACTTTTCAGTTATTGAAGGATAAACATTGGCATCGTCGTAGAGATTGTAATCTATTCTGGCTATAGGTGGCGGATTAGGATGATAATAGTCATAATTGGCTAACTTATTATGATCACCTTTTACAGCATCGGTTGGTAGGAAAGGTATAATTTTTAAATTTGGTAAACTAGGTGGTAAAGTGGGCTGAGTATTATCACCGAATGGATCTGCCTCTAAAATGGTGGGATTTGTTTTAATAACCAATGGTTTCAATGTTGTAGCAAAAAGTGACTTAATAGTAGTAACTTTTAATGTAGTGTCCGTTAAATTTGATGGAAAAATAATCGGCACTTTGTGCGCTGCCGGTGGTAAGGGCTTAAAAGTTGAGTTTACTTTTCCTTTCGTAGAAACCATCAAAGGTTCTACGGTTAAATTAGCTATTTTTGAATTGATGCGAACATGAGTTTTCTCTGACGGTATGGGTTTGAAGAGAGGTAAAGGCCTCGGTGTAGGTAAGGTAATGTAGGGCAGTGTACTCG
This sequence comes from Glossina morsitans morsitans, assembly GCA_001077435.1. NCBI lineage: Eukaryota > Metazoa > Arthropoda > Insecta > Diptera > Glossinidae > Glossina > Glossina morsitans. Next base: position 185,147 of record CCAG010008329.1, read on the forward strand.
CGGTTAGTATCGGGGGTAATTTGTTGTTTGGTAAAGTTGTATTCCTAGCGGGTTTTTCTACCGTTAAAATATCGCTTAAACCATCCAGTAAAACAGCCAATAAATCAGGTTTTGTCTCCGGCTTAGCTGTGGTAATATTTTTCAAAATTGGTCTCGATTCTTTTAAGGGTATTATATTAGGTTTTAATGGCTTCGCTAACTTTAGTGCATCTAAAGAAGCATTAGGTTCACTTTTGAATTTGCTAGCATTGGCATTAATCTGGAAGATTTCAGTCGCAGCTGCCACCTCGACAGGCAATATAGGAATTGTTTGCGTAAAGCTCACCTCTTCGGTAGTGCTTGTCCAAATCCCTGGTGATATTGGCGTAGAGGTCTCCACTGTTGTAAATATTTCAGTAGTGTTATTAACAAAGTCTACCACTTCAGTAGATAGTTTGTCAACATCACTTAGAGTAGTGAACTCTAAATCATCAGATCTATAATTTATTGTAGAAGTGGTTATTTTGTTCGCCTCGTCTTCATTCGGTTTCAATAAAATATCCAACCAAGAAAGCTGCTCATCACTTGTCGGTATATTCGACTTATTATTTGAAGAGTTTATGTTATGCATAATTTGTGACGTATTTTGCATTTTATTATTATTGTCATCGGCATCCGTTTCTGAAGATCCTAATAACAAATCCAAAAAACTAATTCCATTGGTAGTTTGTGCTACTTCTACTGCTGCTTCAGTTGTGGTTTGTAAAGGTATGGGTCTAGGTGTCGATTGCAAACCCAGTACATCTAAGTCATCTCTTAGCATATCATTGTTATTACTATCGATAAATTCTAAACCTTCTCGCAGAGTATCAAAGAAACTTTTCTCCGTTGAACCAGAAGGTTTACGTAAAAAACTGTTTTCTTTCATCGGTCTTCTATCGTGCGGATATTGTGCCGCATATTCAGTATTATTTGTGTCGCCATCATTATCTTTGCCAAATAATAAAGAAAACAAATTAAATTGCCTTGAATTATATGCCCGGCGATAATCCCGCTGACTTCCACAATCGTAACTACTGGGACAACATTGCCCCTTTGGAACAACTGGCATACAGTTGCGTAAAGCTGGTGCGCATTTCTTTGGAGCGCATTTACGTTGACCGCGTATACAAAAGCATATATCGCATGGCCTATCGGGATCCGCTTTCATCTTTTGCCCTTCAGCATAGAATTGCTGATCGACTGTGCATCCACGATTACGTTGCATGCGTTGAGACATACGGAGATAATGTTTATTTGAAGTTTTACGATAACGTATTTCCTGCGATGACTTTCCGGTGGACTTAGAACTGCAGTCATAACGCACCGGGCAACAAGTAGAATCGACAAAGATCGGTTTACAGCCTTCCAGCGGAAGCATACATTTAGGTTTTACACATTTTTCGGTGCCACCTAAAAGAAAGAAAACCGACAATTTTAGTAAAGGCATATGCATTACTATTGCATTACTGTAAGTGATGCTTACCAATGCAGAAGCAATAGCTACAAAGATTTGAAGAAGACATAGCTGAGCCAGACTTATAAACCGTGCCGTTCTTAACACAAACTGTAAAGTAAACAAATGTTAAAGAAACTCTTATTGCAATCATATAACTACATGTTTGTATTTTTCGAACTTAGGCTAGAAGGCTTCTACTACTTAATATGGGGAGAAACGCACTCCTTCGATAGATTTGATGCATAATTCCTTTTTTGCATCCCTTGCAGAGACAAAAGTGAACAGAAGTGATGAACAAATACCTACCGGAGGCTCTGTAAAATTTACAATCGTTTTCAAAGTCAAGGTATTTTACTGCTTAACTACTTCTGAACACCTTCTTATAATCTCAGATATTTTGTTTAGAAAAACGCTTTTGGCGCCAATTGTTTTCCTGCGCGCTGTTTTTAGGGCTAAATTGAAAAATCATCTAAATTGGCTTAACGCCATTATAAAAAAAAGCCATTAATAAAAAAACATTTTACGATCAAGAGACAATGTTTTTTAGGCGATTTTTACTTGGCCGGGACATGCACAATGTTTGTACAATGAATAACGTATAAGTACTTTCATATTACTCTGTATTAAGTGTTCATTTTAGACAAAAAACAAAAAAAACTGGAGGCAACACACAATGCCATTGAGACGCCATTGAAATTTAAAAAAACAAAAAACGTTTTTTCTTTAAAAAGGTACACTTTTCTAATATTTTTAAATTGGCGCAAGAGTCACTAATACGTTGCAAAAGTTTTACGTCACTTGGTTTGCTAGGTGATATGGAGCATCATCTGTAATTGCTCAAATTGGTTACCGAAGAATATTCTTTGCACGCAGCATCCACATGACCCTAAACGTTTCTTTATGCCCGAAAACAAGAAATAGTCACTCGAGCCTAACCTATATCAGATGCTATCGTACTTGGTATCATGACGGTTAAACAAATAATGGTTTCACTGTAAATCCGAACGTTTTTTACGAATGCATTCGCACAAAGAACGCCGAACAGCTTGATATCGTTCCAAATTAACTGTTGACAACTTCTGGTTGACAGCTCCCTACCGCAACCGACGAACACATGACTTAGCTCACCTCTTCTAGCCCTTTGACTGGGACAATTCTACTCAGATGAAGAATTTTTAAAAATTTCTAATGAATCTGCATGAGCGACTTTCTTTTTTTAAAACGAATTTAATAATGAAATGGAATGCCATCAAAGATCCATCAGATAGGAATAAGAGTTCTGCGAACACGAATAATTTTTTAAATATTTAAATTCTCCTTATTTATTGAACACAGCAGTACCTTTGTTATATTAAAAACAATAATTTTAATAAAATTTTCATAAGTCTGCGTTTAAAGTAACAGCTGAAGTCTTTACAATCTTTAAAATGCTTATCGCGAATATTATGTTTGGCCTGTGTAGCACATCCACGTACGACTTTAACCCAATTAGAAGAAAATTAATATAAGATGATTTTTAATTTTTTAATCACCATCATCGCGATTTAACGCACGTTCACATGTAACATAACACATATCTAAAATACTTTAGCTGGTTTATATACCGTAGCCATGCACACAAAGCACACACTTACCATACAAATCTGCTTCGGTGTCATCTGCGGAACGACGTTGCAGCATGTTTTCATTGACTACACGATCGATCGATTCACGCTCGTAATGATCCAAATATGCGATAATGCGTCGCGTGGCCGGTATCTTGTAGAAGGCATCTAAACGTGCACACGATAGATACGGACAACATGTGTTCTTCTTTTGTACCACAACACAGCCTCGTGGCGGTGGCATCGGCATCTCAGGACAAACCTTTAAACGGCAGACCAAAGTCTTTTTATTGCACTGGCAATTCAGACAATTGGCGGTGGTGGGAACAAGCGATTTATCCGCATACCATGTGCCGTTGTGATGGCAACCTAACAAAATCAAAAGTATACATACACGTATAAATTTATGTATATATATTTATATACACACAGACGTATATATGCACAAGCGCATATAAAGCGAAATGTTTTATTCGCTTGAAAACGAACTTTTAATACCCATCACCTTACCTAAATTAAAGTAAAATGTTTGGTTAAATGAGTTCATGTTAATAGGTTCATGGGGGTCTTCAATCAATATTATGTGCTACAATTTATTAGCTAATTACATAAATTATAAAGATATTTATCTACTGTGGGCATGTTTTTTGGCTGATCACTTGCGTTTTGCACTAGAATGTTATGTGATCTTAAAAAAATTCGCGCAAACATTTGAACCTACATCTCTTAGGAACTTTCTGTTGAGGTTTTCTAAATAATGAGCGCGTGATTGTTAGCGGACTACGTCCATTTTCAAACACAAGTTTCGTAACCTTCTAAATAGTATTTTACCGACTATGGCGGATACGTTTCTGGGCAGACCTCGTTTTCATCGCACGAAGGTAATGTAGAGGGATTCACGTCTGTAGCTATCACGATTTAAGAATAATGTTTTTTTCTTGCTGTGGATATAAATGCAAGCAAGATTACGCCCATTTTTAAATTGAAATTGTATCCTTTACCTAAGAGATTAAAAGCTAGTATTAAAATTCCAATCTTTCGCACCAAAGCACTTTATGTGAGACGTACTGACTTAGAGTGTTATGCCTACGAAAGACATATTTTATCTATGACGGGTCGCAAATGAAATAACGAATCCCATATACCCCATGTTGTATCAGGCAGCAATGGGTATAAACATGACAAGACTGCCGTAAACATGAAGGCATGTCTTTAAAAGAAGATGACATTGTATAATGGTCGGTAGATAGGAAGTAAAAGAAAGCGAAAAAGAAAAAAAGAAATTAGTATGAAATTACTGTAAATGTAGTGCTTATGATGATGAGGACGACGACGATGATGATGATGATGATGATGTCGATGATAATGATGATGATGATCATGATCATGATTATGTTGATGATGGCAATGTTGATGGTTGTATGAAATGCGTCGTGTAACGGAGATAAAGATATTAAGATAACATTTCAGGTACGTGTAAAAGTTCTCTTTCATTCAGTTTTGTTTTTATTTTCCTTTTGTTATGGGTTATGTAGCAATAAAAATGCAATTCAATGCCGTAAAATTGTTAAGTAAAGAAGAAACTATAAATTAAAACAAAAAACAGAAGAAGATGTCAGAAGAATGCTTAAGATTTATCACTTTTACCACACAATTAATTTCCGCAGTCATTTACGAAAGAGTTTGTTAAAAGTTTCAGATTGCCGCTGGTCTACGTCTGCTATGGTAAATGGTAAGTTATGGCCAGAAAGCAGGTCTGTTACTAACAGATATCTTATGTTTTTGCTGCTGTTACTGTTCTTTCCTGTTGTTGTCGTTGTACGTACGTAGATGTCAGGAAATATGTTTGAGTAGCTTATCTTATAACTACGAGTGTATACTTTGTATCATTTTATAGCAATTTTGTGTTAGTAGTTGTGCGATCAGATGATAATAAGATAAGCCCAGTAACATAATACACGTACGTGAGAAATGGACTGAAAAAGCAGAACAATTTAATTTTTTTTTTTTTTTTTTTTATACTTCTTTGCTTACTACTTATTGTATTCCTTCTAATATATCTCGAAAGTTTCCCAAGTAAGAGAAGCCTTTCACTTGATCGTTAAGTTGGTTAAGCTTATACCTAACAATTGCTATATAGATTAGTTAACGTTGGTGCGAGTTGTTATGAAAGCAACCACTTTGGCCTTTTTCTCAAGCTCTAAGAGTGAATGGATAAGTTTTAAAATTTTTACGCAAACATTACCATAAAATAAAAAGAAATTAAGGAAAAGCAATAATATTCTCTGGTGACATATAAATAATGAACGTACTTTTCTTTAACCTCAAAGAAATATTTACTTTGTCACGCTTAAAAGAACTGCATTATGTACATGATGTACAATTTTTAAATGACAAAGCAATTGCGGAGAATGTATGCATTTGTCTCCAGGTATGTTTACAGTTAACTTGTACTCTAAAATTAAAATAGCAATGCAGGAAATTAGGTCTTCACTAAGTCAAATTGACTTTTGGTTTTCCATTTTAATTAACATTTTTCATTTTTAATTTCTTCTTTTTCCCTTCTTCTTTTAATTTACGATAATAGGACACACACAAAGCACACAAAGCAATGTGCTTATTATTCAAAACGATGCACAAATAATCTGCTTCGAAGGGAAATCGCTAAGTCAATCCCAAACACATGTCATTCCCGCAACACTATGGATACTCCTGGAATTCAAAGTTTAACGCAAAAATCTCTTGGAAAGTGTATTCTCCTGAACGGTTAGGTTTCAGATTTTGGAAACTCGACGTTCTTCAATGTTTGTCTGATGGCCATCTCTAGGGAACACTCTCAGTGAATTTATATGCATGAGAAAATATAAAATTGTTATGGTCTTAGTCGTCGAACCATTTCTAAAACCGAGTTAGGTTCTAGTCTTCGAAAGCCTGCCTATGTGTTTGCAATAATAAAAGGCTGAAGGGCAGAAGTTAAACAAGACTGTTCGAGCAATGATGCACAAAAATGCCGAATATAAATTCTCGAGCCCGCACACATGCAAAGTTCTGTGACAAGCAAAAAATTGTACACAAGATGTTTGACGCTTTTGTTCACAAAGCAATAAGAACACTAAACCTTCGATGATGTTTTACAACAACAAAGCTGTGTATTTTCACGGATTTATAAGCAGTGGACAATCAGCCGGCCTTTACTTTATACCTGCAGGTGCAAAGAAGCAGTCAAAACAATAAAATGAAAGTGAAGAACGGAGTGTAACACAGGCAAGGCCACTTCCATCTAACGGGAAGGTTATAGCGCCAATTTTTGTGAATACGTCCACAGTAATTCTCACCAATAATCTTAAAAACGAAAAATGATCAACGCTGAGTATTATACGATCCTATCGCACTACTTAAGCAATGGAATCAAGAGGAACCCCACCGCGTTCACCACAAAAAAAGGGTTATTTTATCAACTAATTAACACATGTGTCATGTGATGGCCAAAGCCAACAAGTTTAATTTCCAAGGGTTCTCAGGCTCCCTATTTGCCAAAAACAAATAGCACTCGATGGGTACTTGGAGCAGTTCTATAATTTTCACTGTAACCAGATTAACCAAGTTCTCTAACATTATTGGGGAAAGTGCATCGATCGAGGCTTATGTTGGGAAAAATATGTTTTCTGCATTTTTTTAGCCTTCATTTGTCAAGTCGGATGCTTCTGATACAACATTGGTGTATATGAAATCGTTTTTTACGAAAATATATATTTTGATGCTTCACGACAGAAAATAGAAGATAAAGACAACGCTTACATTCGTTACGTCGACGAAAAAAAAAATCTTGAGGTCTATGGCAAATTCGAAAGCTTTGATATTGTCGACCTAGAAGTAATAAATGTAAAAAAATAGCCTGCCTTGGTTATTCCTTCGCTTGTTCGAACATAAACTCCACACATTCAACATTCTGCTCTTCTGTTTAGATCTATCTATCTGTTCTATTGATAAAATATTTCAATATAATGCGAGTAAAAAAACACAGGTAAAGGAACAAACCCCAGTATCGGAATCGTAAAAAAAGCATGTTCGGACTGAAACATGTTGAGACATATTGAACCTATCGAGACTCAAATATATCGACTTCAAAATAGTAATCTAACAAAAGTTAGCTTCCCTGCTGTCCGTGCGTCCGAACAATTAGTTTTCTTGTTGGCATGGCCAGGGGATGTTACCTATTCGTGTAATACGATGATGGTCGGAAGAGAAATGAGATAGGAGAAAGGGGATAGGGAAACGGCAGCAGCCTTGTGATTTTTTGTGCAGCATCGATAAGTGTTATGTCTTCACCGACTGAGCACACACTGTAACTACAACCAAAGTAAAGTCTACCGCATTGAGATTTGAACCCGCGAACACAAACTTGGTAGTTGCGATTCTTACCTACTCGGCTACTCATGAGCATCCGATTGACGCTGTTTTATATTTAAAAGAAACGAAAAAAGCTTTCACTTTTACGCGGCACATGTGTGTGACTTAAAAAAGTCCACTTGAATATATTTCTAACTGCGAAACGCAAGGAGAATTACAAGGAGTGCAAATAAACAGTCATCCTATGTTAACAACGTGTAAACAATATCGTAATTTGGTGCCAGGAAAGCTCCACAGATTGTGGCAGAACGTGGAACTTTACTTTTAGCGAGGTTAAAAGTAGTGTTTGGCGATAGTTTTTACCGCCAACATTGATTTGATCCATTGTCAAGAGTTACAGAAATTCAAGAGGAATGAAAGTGATTTGCTAAAAGAGAAAGTGTTTTCTGGCGTATTGCGCAATAGCTGCACGGAACTTTTCACAATAATAAACGCACTCTCAAATTTTTCTAAAAGCTTAGTCACATACCTTCTGTTTGAATTAATGAATAGGCAAAGCAAACACTAATCGCAGCACATTGTCAAACGTTTAATATGATATCGATAAGAACAACGTACCAAAGCGTATGTTTATTTATTCTTGACTCTTTTTCCCACTCTATATATATATATATATATTGTTTTTTTTTTAAGTCTTTAACTGAAACCTTCAATGAACATAAAAGCATCTGCGTCGTTTTTGTTTTTCTCATCGTTATAATCTATTGTTAGTATGTAAATGAGAGGAAGAAAACAAAAACCGCATTCCAAGAAATTGAATTAAAATTAAAGTTTATTTAATAGACTCACCTGAATTATGGGTAATATAAGCCCCCAGTTGAGTTGAAATGGTTAACAGAATTAGAAATGTGCTTAACATACCAGTAAAGCTTACGAAAGCCATCATCAATTAATTTCTTTTTTTCAATTTTTTTTTTTTATTATTTTTTACTTTTTTTCAAATATGCTTAAGATACAGAGCGTGAATAACGGTTTACAACTATGAGTAGGCCGCCAACATTGGTCAATTGTTAATTGATTTTAGTTTTCGCATGAATGGAGACATTTTTCAGCTTTTTGTGCCTGCTTTTGGCGACTAATGTTAAAGAGGAAAGCTTTCATGAATTTAGCATAATGATCTGCAATAAGAATAAAAAAAAAGAAAAAAGTGATTATGATGTGAAATTAAATAAACGACATTCTATTTTCCATAAAAACATTGAAATCACGATAGGTATTAATAAAAAATAATATCTTAAATGACAATAAATGCTAATGATGCATACATGTACGACAAACTAAATAAGAAAAAAAAAAAAACAAGCTAAACGCACAGAAATAGATACCAAGACAAATACTCAAGGGGCTTGAAACAATGATATCACAGCAACGTCATTATCACCATGGGCTACATTGTATGCGGTAATCTAAGGCAGCAGCACCATTAGCAACAAACAACAGAGAAGACGTTAAAACACACTTGCTCTAAGATTACGGTCCAGACCCGTTAATTGCCCGGTAACTTACTACCACATAAGTAGGAATAACGTATACACATTATACTGAAAAGTATAAGAAATGAACGGCCAAACAACAACAACAACAACAACAAGACAACTAAAACCAACAATTGTGAAATGATAAATGCCTCCATTAATAGAGAAAGGTAAAGGAAGGAAGGTAGAGCAGGCAGTCAGGCAGGCAACAAGGTAGGCAGGCAGTTAGATGGGCACACTGCCAAGCAGTCATAGTTTAAGTAAAGAAAAATTGTAAGCGGGCAAATAACGTTGGCAAAATGAATGACTGTCTGGAGTTTTAAGCCCGCACGAATGTCAATATAGATTTTATTTGTTGTTCGCGGCATACGCTTAAGTCCCATAGCGCTTGTCCTCTTATTCTTAGCCATCATTAAATAAGAGAACATAGCGATGATACCTTTCACATAGAGTAGTAAAAAACAAAAAACAAAGAAGAAATATATGTACATGTAGAAAAAACCAGACTCAATACTTAAAAGCATACCACTATAAGCTCTGGCTATACGGTCTCTGCCTCACATAAATTGCTTTACTTTGTTATAATTTCCGTTGTTATTCTCACCGAGAGAAAGGAATAGCTTTACATAACTCACCCAAAGTAGTAAGTGCGCATGGAAGAAATATTGTGTGCGTGTATGTTATGATATAAAAATTATTTATCTCTATTACGTAGATCTATAAACAATGAGCTTTTTTTCTTTTCTTTTCTTTTTTTTTTTTAACATATTTATTTATTTAGTAAGAAGAAAGAAATGTAATAAAAAATCCTACACAAATTTCTATGAATTAAAGAATAGTTAGGTAGGCATTCTTTCATGCACAGTTCTTCTTCATAGTTTACGATGAATACAAAGAAAAGATTGAAATCATGAACGCGTATACGATTCTCAAAGATTTTATGCGATTATTTATAAATAAGACTTTTTTTACCGTTATCTTAAAACATGGTTAGCGCAACGGTTTTACACATAATCAAATATTTGCAATTTAATTAAACCACCTATGAGTAGCTGCTACCTATGTTGTAAGAATTGTAAAAGAAAATTTCTTTCATGTTAATAAGCAATTGTCTTAAATGGAATGTGAATCTTAATATTAATGAAAATATGCTTACATAATACAATGATGAGATAAAATTAAAGAAAAAAGCAAAAATTATTAGCAAGTTACATGTGCACCAAAATGGATCCTAGATAATCAGCGGTCCAAACGAATGTAACTGTTTTTCAAAAAAACCATTGACCCTTTTAGAAAGACAAAGTTATTAATTGGTGGCTTTTGCAAAATAACATTACGAGCGCCTATACTCTTGACCAATTCGTCATAGGAAGATTTGAAATTTCCCGGCGATAATTTAATTCCAGCGACACAAAGAAAAATGTCGTTGTCATAGAATTCTTTTAAACACTGTTACAAGAAAAGAACGAGATTTATTACTTCCGTTTAATCTCACTGCATGTAAATCGTCCATTAAACACTTGCTGTGTGGCTAAGCTTTCATTCGCAAAATCCAGGACATTTATTGCGGACATAACATAGAGTTGACCTACTACTGTGTCCAAAAATTAAGACCAATTTAATTTTTTCTCTTTTGAAATCTATGCCGGCTCCCATTTGCGAATAGCTTCGCGCAAACGACGCATCGCACTCAAATAACAGTTTGGCCCGGCGGAAGGAATTCATAGCGCCCAAGATGACGATAATCGAAGAAAGCTGTTAACATCACCATGATTTTTGTGTGATTTTGTCGGTCTTGACTAACCTCTTGCACGATATTTACTTGATTGAACGGCTGTTTCTCGATCGTATGCGTAGATACAAGTCCCATTGCCCGTAATAACGCATTTCGTTCACACAAATTGTAAAAATCGGAAAAAGTACTTTTTGTGTCGTACAAAGCGCAGCTGAAACATCAATGAAGTTTATGATGTGAAATGTGGCATAGATGTTTGTCGCAGTGCTACCAATTTAGAAGAAAAATTTTTCTGATAATCTATATAATCGCGCAATTTAACTTACCTTTTGGGCGCAGCACTAATTGACGACAACACAAGAGGAGTAACATAACCTTCTTTTACATTCGTTTACGATCTTTTTAGAAACTTTCTTTCATGGTTTGTTCTCCTTATCTTTTCTTTCAATGTTAGTAAACAACATCGGCAAGAAATTCAATCGACATTGTTTCAAACCAAATGTGTAACCACTTGGCTGCAAAATATTTACACTCTTTAGTAAGGATTGGCGATGCATTGGCTGAAAATTGAAATTTTTAAGTAAAAGTGAACAATTTCATGGTTCACCAAAACGTTCCTTCGAAATAATGCTTCCGGCGTTTATTCAAGCTTCCCAAAAAACTACATTCCAAAGGGATAACTTAAACCTTAAAGATAGTACTTTAACGGAGAGAAATGACTTTATTAGCCAGTGCGATATATTGTATGCATATACACATACCTATATACATGTATAAATATTAAAATCCTTGAAACCTTAATTAAGAATCAAATGTGTGTACATAAATATACAAAAAAATTAAAAGACGGCAATCAATCGACACCGACAGGCTCGAGTATAAGAGTGCAGACGATAACCGTGCATGCAGTGAGTAAGTCCCTACTAAAACGTCTGCTGAGTTGAAAGAATGGTATTAATTTTGAAAATAGTACCAGCACAAGTGAAAAGGCGGTGATAATCTGTACGGCAAACTAAATAGATAGAAATGAGCATTAAATGCTCAAAATCGCTTCGCGTAATAATTGACTTCATTTATTTTCGTGTTAAAAGACTACAAATTATGCTTTGCGTACATTTCACAGCAACCATAAATATGGTATGTGGCTTCCTCGTTAAAGATCTTATTACTCTACATTTATTTTCTTCGGAAAGTATGAAGGATTAAATGTTGTTTGCTTACGTAAACTTATTTCTCAGAAGTCATGCTATCGAAACCATTTTCAGCAGTATTCGTTCTCGAGCCCAAAGACTGCTTACGGATCAAAATATCTCAAAAATTGTTGCCTATAAGTTAAACGCAAAAAAGCATTAGACGACCACACGGAAGGAGGAGTTCAAATGGTAAAAGCTATACTTAGTTTCCGTAGGCGGCATTACTTCTCTTCAGAAAATAGTTGTGAATCGATCAGAAAAATGTAAATCTCCCCAAACATATAATTAACCACAAAACACCGCTTTACTGCACCTTTAACTGAAATTGTTTGCCGTTAAAAAATATTTAAATTTCATCACAACGATCGTTGAGATAATTTGGAAAATGGTTGCATTTTAACCAAAAGGTTCTAAGAAAATTGTTAAAGACAATTGAAGAATAATCTTAATGCAAAGATTGCTTTTAATTTTTCTTAGAATAGATTGTAATTTCTCTAAGAAAACTTATTTTCGAGTTGTCTTCTTTCTAGAGATTGCTTATCATATTTTTCATAAATTTTTCTTTTCTATGGAAAAAAAACAAAAGTGTTTTTCAAAAACTTTTCTTTCTTCCTTCTTTCTGTTCTCACCGCGGAAGTATGAGAGTATAATAGATACGTTATTGCACATGGATCATTTATATGATAATATGTATCCAAAGTCTGTCTAACTGCATGTATACATTTTTGGCAAGGATGAGATACTAAGACACTAAGTATAAGATATTTAGGCAAGACCGTGGAAATCGTGAAAATTATGGTATGATTGCCATCACTTATCATCTGACGTATTATTTAGAATCTGATTGCAACAGAATGCAGTGTTCTGTCCCCTATCTCACAAGAGGAATGATGAGCACCCCCTCCCATTCCCCAGTATTAATGTCGATAATCTGGGTACGAGAATACAAAACGACATTCGTTAGACCGCATATGTGTTCAAAGAGTTGAAAGAAACAATCAAAGTCATAAGGAATGCTCCTGACGTAGACGTCATCGAAACTAATTACGCCCGCTATGTCCGCTCAGAGTCATAGTACATTTCTCAAGTATGGACGGTAGCTTCTATAAATCCCGCTTTCGAGGATGTGTGGCAAAAAGCTCAAGAGCACTCTTGAGAATCGTTTTCATGTGAGTTGTGTGTTTCTATACGTGTTACCATTTATTTCAAACAAATATTTTAATGAGCTTTTTCAGCGTACCTATCCATTTACTGAAATTTTGTACACCGCACAACACTCCAACCCACCACCGCTCATAAGAGAAAACCGCCTACAACATTCTTTCATCTTCAATTCAGAGATGCACCTCCAGCCTCATTCTCTCCTTTCCAATTCTAATTCGTCCTGACTACTACCCTGTCTATATGCATAAGAGATACGCCATAAGAGGCTGGCTAAGTAAAAAAAAAAAAGAACAATTTGAGTCCGTCCCTCTTTCTGAAATCTGATTGGAAAGAATTGAGACTAAAGTTAAAACTTGACATAAGTATTTCGAAAATACGTCGATACATGCGTCAGTCAACAGGCAAGGCACGAAGGTTCAACAAATTATTTGTATTCCGATGTAATGTTTTGGGATGATGGGTATCGAAATTTCGACTTAATGACAATTTTCTTATTTATTTATTTATTTTTGTTTTTATGAAGAAAACGATGTCGATATGAATATGACATTTGGCTCATAAAACGTACTCGAGCGCATAAAATCGTATTTATTGCAAAGTTTATCATCGTCGGCATACATTAAAAAAAAAAAAAACAAAATGTGTCACATAAATGTAACAAAAGTCTTTCACTCTTCAACAATAAAATGTATTTACTGGCTTTCACATAATGAGTTTTTTTTTTTTCTTTTTCATAAAAAATCAATTTATACATTAAATAAGCCTGAAATCCAATTATCGATTGAGCTAAAGCATCAATGACCAAAGCTAATTGAGTCAATTCCACTAGAATGAAGGAAAAAACAAGTTCTTCGCTATTGAGGAGAAATAGAAATTAGAAAGGAGAATAGATCATAAAACATTTTTTGTTTTATTTATTTGCAATGGTCAGGTTACGGCAATGAGTAATGGAAAAGAAAGAAGAGAAAAATATATGTGAAGGAAAAAACCAAAGACTTAAGACACAAACTTTTGTAATGAATTGTACACATATACTTGAACAATGTACGCGATAACTGTAGACGTAACCTATTACTCCATAAATATATATATATATTTATATATATATACATATGTATTTCCGATAAAGCAGCTTAAATCATAACAAAACAGAAAGACATAAATAAATAGACATGTGGGACGGACAATTTGCTAGTCAAAGCAAACAACCAACCTTTAGATGATGAAAAAGTAAAAAAAGTAGAAAACTATACGACAAATAAATAAACATACCCTCTCTCGGTCTACACTGATATAAGTTCGGAATAAGTTAAAAACTCTAGAGTAAGCAATCCGTGTTTTGTTCTAAAGATTATAAAGATGAAGGCATGAAAGTAAACAATGTTTGTGTTTATTATCCTGACATGGTAACAGCAACACTGAAGAGAATTGTAAAAGGAAAACAAATTTATGTATACAATCGGAGCCAAAGCAATATTTCTTGCTGAGTATCAGCAGACATGTTTGCAAACAATCGTTACAACACACTTGCGAACAACGAAATCCCTAAAAGGCGTTTATTATTATAGAACACAGGTTTACGCACACTTAATGCACTCACTTGATGTAAGCAGAGCCATACATGCTACACAGCAGACCTCACAGATTCTTTGTATATTTTTTTCTTTTTTTAAAGATATTATACAAGACCGCTGACCAACCAATTATTGGCTAATTAATGCTTAACCTTATGCATAGGTATTTAATGCAGTTACTAGAGATATTTCTTCGTTGTTCTTTGCTGATAGTGTATTGTTATTATTATCACTCCAGGCAGGTAATCCTTTACATATGAATTAAAATCATTATGTTGTATGCTCGCGGTCAAATTAATCACTTTGTTATTCTTTATGGTTTTGTAAGTAATTTACACAGGCACACTATCGAGGAGCTGAAGAGCTACGTGCTCAAATATTTAAAATAAAGAAGTTTTCTGAAATACCATTCACGCACCAATGCTTCTTATTAGTATGTATGGTTACAGAATTTTTTTTTTTTTTCTCTCTGTTTCTTATTTATTAGAATTCAATTCACTTGAAGTTAGTTTCGCTTCACACGATTCTTTTCTTACAAAAGAGACGATCTTAACTTGTCCGGTTCTTGCTTACAACTGAGCACATCCAGCATACTGCAAATGTTTAAAAATAAATTTCGCTACTTCTGATGCATACTGAAGACGTAAAATATTCTTAGTCTATAGTTTAAGAGAACTCCAAAAGGCAAAAGAGAATATTACCTGTGAGAGTGTCATAGTTAAGTTGGATTTTTTCCCAACACTTATAGCTCTTTACATTATATTGTTATTACTTCCGATAATCATTAGTTTTGAACGGAAAAATTAAAAATACTTATTACACAAAACGTGCCCTAAAAACACTTTAGATTGTGATACGTTTCCCTGCCAATATCTATTGTCATTAATATGACGTGTAAGCGCATTGTTTACTGTCCAAGTTTACACTCTACTTACGCCTATTAAGAATTGAAGCTTTTTTTATAATAATATAAAGAAGTTATACTGTATATATAAGATGAATGGAGTTCACGTCTAATAAACTCGTCAGCATTCTTACTTACATTAGAACAAACCTAAAGCAATATGTATCATACATAGATATCCGTTTGCATGTTTTGTTAAAGAATAAAGTTAAAGTAAATAAGAATATTGTCCAAGGTGTTCTGCAATCTTTCTAGTAATGTTTAACTTACATACCGGAGGAATGACTCATGTTTTGAGGATGTTAACGAACCGATTTATTCTGTTGAAGCCTAGTGAGAGTGATACATATACTAATCAAAAGCTCCTATGTCTGCGGAATACCTTAGGCTCTCAAGGCTAGCTCTGTTAGCTCTGTTTTTCTGAAGTTTCCATAACTCTTTGACGCAAGAAACTTAAAGACGGAAATGAAGAGTACCGGTTTGCTGGGCTAACTCATGCGTCAAGCTTGAGTATTTTCCCAAAATGTGTTCATATCGAGAAAGGTTCTTCCTATACCATATTCATCAAAACATCAATCAATGGCAACCCTAGCACGCTGTTAAGTTCTCTAAGTTTTTGAAAAGCTTATATGTTATGCAGAATGGACGATTTAGTTTTAGACATCAGTATAATGCTTCACGGCACGCTAGCACGCGTATGCGGGCATGTGAAAAACAAATTTGAAATGAAACGATCCATTGGTTCAATTCTCTTGGAAAAATATTTCTGCTTTTCCCTTTTAAATGAAATTTCTGTTTTACTACCCGTTCTGCGTCTCTTCTGTACTCAATTTTCTATTTTGATTTTTCGAAAATGTAACGACCGTTACGATGATATTGGCATTCGGTTAGATATTTTTCATTAGGAATATTTTAATATGCCACAGTGGTAGTAGTAGCGTTCCATATCGTGACTTAAAAGATGGATTGCGCTCTAGAATTGTTGTCAATCCCGCAAGTTCTTTGGATCGGCTCACCACGGTGTGTCCGGCATTATGAATTGCTCCCCAAACACCTGATATCTTATTCTGCAAATTGTGGAGCATTCACATTGGATACGATGGGAAGATTGGGAGAATCTACATAAATCGACATCCGCGGTGCCTATATTTATCCGATAGTATATGAAGGGCTTATGGTTCACCGAGAAGCCAGTAACGAGACGTTGTGGGCTATTCCGGATGCTTACCATTATCCCAGACTATGCTGATTTTATCTGTTTCTGTGGGCATATCAGTCTATTGACACGAGGCCTCAGAGTATTTCCACACCTATCTTATTCCTTCAGGCTTCCGTGTTTGCTGAACAGTTAGATCTTTCGTCACGGTTTTGGTAAATCTAATGCACGATTTACGACCGGTAAATGTAAATAATATTATAGGGAATTGCAACAAGAACAAATCAAGCCAAGTGGTTAAAGAAAAGGAACTCTTTAAAAAAAAAAAATCCTTAAAAAAAGTTATTCGAAATATATTTTTAAAAACTTGAAAAATAAGAAACTGAATTAATTTATCAAAACCTTTTAAACCTTCACTCTCTCTCTCTGTCTCTCTCCGATTTAAAGAAAAATTTATACCATTCAATAAAAACATATTCAATTTCATTCGGTTCCAATGGAAAAAGATTCTGAAGGTTTTTTTCTTGTTGTTGTTTTGCAAATGCGCCCTCGTTTCGTCAATACTTACATATACATATATATATATATATATATATGTTTTTTTTTTTTCTAAATATCATGTAAATCTATAAACAAGTTCACTTATTTACTTTGGTGGGTGAAAGTCACAAAGTTTCTTATGAACAAATTTTATTATTTGCTTTTTTGGTCTTGATACAAATAAATAGTTCAATTACACACACATACATCGTACGTCAACAGCAACTACAATGAACTTAAATAGAAAATTATACCAGAACCAACCAATTGTAGGAATGAGAAAAATTTATTAACAACAAACGAAAAAAAGGAGAGAAGAAATTTTATCACGCGCTTGACCAACTCTTTCTTACTCAGTTGACCTGATTGTAGGCCCTTTTTATTCCCGTCTATTACAATCTGCTTCAAGCTGTAAGAACACAAACAAGATTGCGTTTTACACTAAACTGTAAACTTTAACTTCGCAAACTTAAGTAAATTTTCTGCAACAAATTTTACAAACAATCAATGTTTGGAAATTTAGAGGACAAGCGGCGCTTTTCTTTAAATAAACGAATCGGTCAAACAATTTGCTTAAGTTATTTTGATACTCTATGCTTGTGTAATTCTTTCACGACGTGTGGCGTCTATATATATGGCAACCACTTGGTGTAGCATTGCGCTTGACGCCGTCCGTAAACGCAAAGTATGTTATGTGCTTAATGTTGATATGCTAAAAACAAATGAGATAATGGCGATGGTATCGATGATTAGTTTTAACAGCAGCCTAGATTTACAGATTTGGTTTTGCCTATACTTGCATTCAGTTTTCAGAGGGCCAAAATTCACATCCTTCATTCATTTAGTCAGTTTATACTGACATTTAAGGCTAACTAAAATTTGTTTCTCTTATGAGGCTCAATACATTTTATAGTGCCTGATAGAATTAACTGACATAATGTGGGTGTTTTTGTACTAATTTCTTGCAATGCTAATTAATGTACTCTTCGTCCGCAATTATGATTAACATTTTAATATTTTTTGTCCGAAATTATGATACACATTCAGAATTTTAGTTAATTAAAACTGACTTACATATAAGATATTAGGTTGACGAGGTTGGCAACTTTTCTTAGTTGACAATAGTTTAATATTTTACGCATTTGTTTTTTTTTTTTGGAAACTTTCTAAATAAATTGAATTTGTTGGATATGAAGCGCTCGGAAATTTCGCACAATTAGAAAGTATGAGTTATTGCATACAACTACGCCGTAGCAGACCGCGCGAACATGAATAGTACAGTTGGCTGTAATGTTACTACGCGGCAGACAATATCAAATTAGTTTGCCAATTTTCGTAAGAATAATTTTAACCTTTGGCGAATTAAAGGTGACTGTTGAATCGAACCCATTATAGCGCCCATGAACTCAAACAACTTAGGAGTCAATCAAGTGCTTTGTTATTAAAATTTAAAGAGATCTAGGAAGTGAAGGCAATCGATTTGAGAAATGAAGCATTTATATATCAATTTGTTCTTTTGCTCGCATTGCTTTCTCATATGTTTTCTAATAGTCAAAGAATTGAAATGCAAGATCGAAAAATGCTATAGAATATATTCATAAATACCGACCCAATTTGGCCATGACAACTTGGGACAACATGACAATTTAGCCCACACGTGAAAAAAACACAGCGAAAACTACGTAGAAATCTTTGCGACCTATTTTACACCACCTGTGGTACCAGGATGTATTAAATTTTCGCCGGTGCATAGAACACTCAGACTGACTTGAGGTAGATCCACGTTCTCTTCTACCAATCAGTAATTGATTCTGAATCGATCTAAGCTTATCTGTCCGTCGTGTTTTCTTTTGTTCAACTTACAGTTTTTGAGATAATTTAATGAAATTTGATGCATTGACTCGTTCTGACTCAAGGACGAATGCTCTTGAAATGAATTTGGATCAGACCACTTTTTCGATCACTTCTCGTCTAACGTATTATTTGAAAAAGAAATTCTATTAATAACTGTAGGGTATTGTAGGGCATTCAAGAGCGCGCCTCATGGTTGGGGCACCTCAAGGCAAATATTCCTATGTATCGTCGCTTTTTAGCCGCAGACATTACTTTGGCAATAACTTTTACATTGCACACATAATGCGCGGTGCAACTTCTTTAAACTTCTCACGAAGAGAATAACTTAACTACACATATAAACATAAAACCCACACAAAACGGGATATGCACAGTAATAAAAGTACCGCAAGAATTTTCACATTTAAGGGAAAATGGAAAAAAAAAATTGTGTTCAGTTCATAAATTTTAAAAATCACGAAAAGTACTTTTGAAACCCTCTCTTCCTACTTGAAATATTAAAAAAAAGTAAAAGAAAAAAAAAATTATATTTATTGCGAAAAAAAGGAAAACAAACGAAACACAAACACACATAGCATTTACGGAAAGTAAAAAGAATGCTTCTTATGCGGCTACTCAAACTTTAATTATGAGAAGAAGAGGAAGATGTAAGAGAATAGAAGCGAACGTTGTACAAATTCCATAGATTTTATTGACACTCCGAATTATAGATATGGTCGTGAGTTAAGTGGTAAGAAAAGGTGTTACCTTTTACTGAAGATTTCTTTCTAACACCTTAAGCGTAGCTGCAGTACACACATAACTCTTTCGCTTATTTATGAATTTTGCGATTTGTTTTCATTCTGATATATTGACATAACAACTTTCCACACCTGTTATTGGTTCGTTCGTTCTTTTTTTTTTCGTGCCTGTCTAACTTGCAGTAAAATTAACATAAATACAACTGCAGCTGAGCATAAAGCAAACTTGAAATTATTTAAATAGGCTAAAAAAGTGAGTTCTAGAAAAAGTTGTTACTTCTACATGGAGACAGACTGGATATAAAGTATTTTCACTCATCGTGATCATCAACAATGCTACAACAAGTTTAATAGAAATGTAAACTAAAAGAACAAACTAAATTGGCAATTAACTGTCGAGAAAGTTTCAAGCCCATAGGAAACTAAATTAAGGCATTATTATAACTTCATGGCGCTTTTGCACTTAACTTCAAAAACGTGGGGATTATAGTTTAAATCTTAGTAAACAAAACATGTAGCACTTCGATGAACCTTCTTTCAATTTTTCGACCAAAGCCAGTATTATAATGCATCACTACATACGTCGAGTTTCTGCGACTATTGGGGGCAAATATCCAAACCTTGTGATTTTCATAGACCGTTTCTGATGACAGCTTTACGCGAAACAAGTGTTAATAAGACGACGACTATACAACGACTGCACATCAAAACTCCTTAGCCAAGTTCTTTCAAACCTTACCGCGCCGTACACATGATTATACATAGGTTGGCGTACTTGACACTTTTCTTATAGATTAATTCCTCACGCTTTGCCTTAATTGCATGCGTTACTTGCATTATGCATTTTTGACTCTACTGTGTAGATTGTCTGATCATTGCTTCCCTTCCAATCCCACTAACCACAAAAATTGTATTACGTAGCATCGGTTCGAGGTTTGCAAACAGTTATGCAACTTCATCGATGATCTTTGGTCACATCAGTATCGTATCATATGTGTAAATGTGTGTCGCATTTAATTTGGTTTCGCTTCCATGAAAATTGTGAGTATCGAACTTTTCACTACTGAATCGTATCGTAACCAAATATCGGGCTTGTTTTTGTAACCAGCCTTGTGGAAACAATTCAAAATGGTTGTTCCCCAGCAATGCTTTAAAAAACAGTGTGTCTCACTTCTTTGAACTGATTCTTCGGCCAGAGAGTGACACAGTTCTAACATCGAATTTCCAGAACAAAGACGAAGAAGATAAATATTCGCGCACAAGACATTTTGTTAAAGCACTTTTATGTTAAATGCCACGACTTTTTGAAAAGTCTGCGAAATGTCATCGCCTTGATCGAAGTGATTTTGTTAAAATGCCCGAATTCTTTTTAGAATTTTGATTCTTATTCAAAACGTGGTCACTTTCGGTTGAGTTACCAATACTCATATTGCTTTTTTTTGAATTATCTATGAACTATGTCAGCTTTTAAAACGCGCTATGTTTGATAAAAAATGTTATAACCAAAGTTACGTCATTCCAAGTCCATATATATAACAACTACTAAAGAATAAATAATTAACAACACTATGGACAGACCCATATCATTTCTGAATGCCTTCAAACGAAACATGTCCCAATTTCATGACATTCCGACCATTAGTTTACAAGTTATAGTGATTTTCGTGAGGCTACCTTTGAAATTTTAATTAAAAATTTTTGCTTTTTCCAAATTAGCGTTGGGTTGAAAGTTGTTATGGTGACTCGTGTCTGTCGACAAAGTCTTTTTGGATGGCTTGCTACTGTTAAAAACACTCGTAGGAACATGGATGATGTTGAGCCCTCTGGTCGCCCAAAATCGCCAGTTGTTTTAAGAAAAGATAAACAAAGTCCCCAAAATCGTTTTAGAAGATCGAAAAGTGAAATTGCGTGAGATACCTCATATCTTAAAGATATCAAAAGGCAACATATTTACTATTTTGCATGAACATTTGTCCATGAGAATGCTCTGTTCGAAGTCCATGCCGCGTTTGTTGGCTTTTGACGGCAGATTCAGAAAGCGCCCGACACTTGCTTGCGGAGTTTATCACCGTACTCGAGAATAAATTCGACAGCCAGCTGAGTGGCCAGCGGCCAACGAAATCCGAAAACTAACTCTAAGGTTTTAAAGGTTAATACATCCAAAAATCATATGCGTCTGCCAACAGTGTTGTCATGTATGTGTTAGACCGGACACTTATTGAGAGACGTGTTAAATAAATAAATGAATAGTTTATAAATAATTAGAAAATTAAAAATAAATAAAAAATAATAAAAAACAAATATTTAACGATAAATAATAAATAAAAAATAATAAAGAAAAAGTAATAAACCGTAAATAATAAATAAATAATAATAAATAAATAATAAAAATAATAAAGAATAATTAGCAAAAACAAACAAAGAAGAGTAAACAATAAGAAACTAATTCATTCCGATGGTCGTCGTTGCGAGTGCTAAGTCTCCTTGAATTGCATAAATATTAATTTTCGTTGTAATTTTGTTAAAATAAATAATAAATAAAATCATTTGCACACGACATTTTGTCTATTCGATGTTCCCAAAATTCGAGAGCAAGAAGCAAGCCACACTATACGATCGATGCCTTAAAACGTAACATTTCACTTATCTCAATTTCTAATATGCTTACCCTGTAGGCAGTCTGGCCCTGTTAACGCTACACATAACAGACTTTCTGTTCGGACAAATGTTAACCATTTTTTTCCAATTGCTAGCCAGAATTAGCGTAACTGGCACGAGTGCTTCACATGTCTGACGTTGCAACAATACTTTTCATGCTC